>SNQJ01S0160721.1:0-21682 GCA_010110895.2 Picea sitchensis
AAAGCCGACATAAATAAAATAACATTACTAATCTAATATGCCCCAATTAAGGGTTAATGAGCAAGCCGACATAAATAAAATAACATTACTAATCTAATATGCCACAATTAAGGGTTAATGAGCCAATATTAGGGCTTAACAAACGTTACACTACTCATGGTTGTCTCATGTTGGTCTCATTCTAATAAATATTATGACACACTTACACAACTACTCAGAACTTATTGTGGTGTAATGTAGAATTTTCAAAGGATTCCATAGGGTAAAATGTAGCACCTATACACCCCCAAATATCTAGGAATCTAGGATATTATACATATGGCAAGTCCCAATGGAAGGATTGAGACTAACTAATGATACAGTGACAAGTTAATCTGAAGGGTTCAAGTGTTTTTAAAAATATATATAAGGCATAGAAGATCCAAAACAAAGGTAGGATACATAATGTACCCATATACTTTACCTTGTAACAACTTTTATGGAGTTCAAGTGTTTTCCAATGCATATAGAATTCATGGGAGATCCAAAACAATGGTAGGATACTGTAATGTCTTCACCCCATATACTTTACCATGTAACATTTTTATTGACTTTATCTAATAACAAGTTGACAATAATTTTAACATTGAAAACCAATGAATACTATTATACTCCATATAATTGAAATCATTTCAATGTGTGTCCATTTTCCATTATTGAGAATGAGCTCCGGAAGAAAGAACTATGAATATAGAATATATATTAATGCCACTTCAATAGAATTTGTGATTTATGTATTGAAACTAATGGGTTTATATAAGGAGATAAATGGTCAAATTTTTATGTGGGATAAGGGTGTTATAATTCTTATATGTTTCTCAACTAGTGATTCTCCCAGTGATGGTGCAATAGAAAAGACAATGTAGAGGGTTCTTTCAACCATTCCCTATAACAATAATGAATAGACTAAATAAGGGCATAATTATATCGAGATATAGGTTGTTTTCAAGGAAGTTAATGCATGTTTACATGCTTCACTTCTTATTCCAGTAGAAGATAATTTATCTAGCCCACTTATCCATGCAGCTAGTGTGTGCCAAGTCTTAGACTAGGGTTAGGTTTTGACTAAGTAATGGAATTAAGTTCAACAATGGTAGAGTTATGGAAGCTATTACTGAGAGACAAAAAGGTAGGAAGATCAGTGTATTTATATCAAACAATGGAGTGGAGTATACAAATGATGTATTTGATTCCTTTTGTAGATAAGTAGAGATCAAGAGGGAGTTTATACTATCGTACAACCGACAATAGAATGGTGTTGTAGAGAGAAAGAATAGGTTCATAGTAGAGACTGCTAATTCTATGGTTCATGACTTAGATCTACCTATGTTTCTTTGGGTATAATAATGTTTTGGAAGTCTAAATATAGAAAACTATCTTTGTAGAGTGTAGAAGGAAAATACTCTAGATGATGCTTTCATAGAGGAGAAACCATATTTTTCTCACTTTAGGATGTTTATGAGTCTGAATTGCATTCACGTTATAGAAGAGAAAATCACAAGGATTGAACCCTCCAATTTGAATGGTGTTCTAATCGGCTACAATGAGTCTTCCAATGCTTACAACATCTATGTTCCATCTTAGAGGAAGATGTTGGGAAAATTAATTTCTTATGAAACAAATCAAATTCCAATCCATTAATTATCAATCCAGGGTTCGTCTATTTATTTCAAAGTTATGATGCAAAGTATATGCATGCTATGATTTCCATTCTAACACTGGTCATCTAACATGTGTTGTAGTGATGTAAATCAAACCACTCTTACAAACATGAAAAACAATTCATACAGTAGGAAGAAAATAATAACAAGATTTGGAAAAGTAAAACACACCTCACAACAAGTGTTGATTACTGAAACAAACTACTCTATCTTACACCCCATGGAATATCGGGAAAGTATATCCATCTATTGGAAACAAATTGGAAAAAAGGTAAATCTTAACTTGTAGGAAACAAAGCACACCACTCTTATAGAAATAAAATAAACCACACTTGTTGAAATGAAAAACATGCTTGCAGAAATGAAATAAACCACACTTATGGAATTGAAATCTAATCTAATTGACAGAAGGTAAATTTAATCTACTTGACAGAAGGTAAATTGTTGAAAAGGAAAGGTTCACACACTTGCATAAATAAATCAAACTAAAATATTTACTCCCTGATCACCATGTGGTCATAAGATAAAGTGTTGGCACTAATCTACAACATAAATGAATTATTTTAAATGCGGTAATTAAACACACTATGAAAAATAATAGAACTACCTATGCTACACAATGCTCTCGACAGTTATATCTAATTAAATAAATTATAACATTTAAAATAAATCCAAACTCGCACATACAATAAATTAAATAAACTAATTAACAACATGAACAAAATTAACCATAATAACAATGAGAAAGAAAGAAGAATAAATTGCAAAAGGAATCTAACTAAATTACATGCTACAAAAATTATGAAATGAGAAGAAATAAATTAATAATGAATTACTCCATCATCATTTGGACAATGTTGTAAGATTCCTCCTCCAAAATGAAGGAGAGAGTCTCTTTTATACATGAGTCTGTCTAAAATTAAAATAGCAAACAGTAAATGCATCTCCACAATTTTCAATTGTGGTTACAACAATTTTCTAATAAATAAAAACTAAAAACCAACTTATACATGATTGCAATCTCTTTGCTAATAATCTAAAACTAATTAATCCAATCTCATTAATGGTTCCAAGATTGTCTCCTCGTCTTAATATGTTTTTTGTTGAATCAAATCCATGACAGATTTCGGTGGTTGAAGATAGATTTTCATGGATTTCCAAAATTGTCCCGTGGAGTAGCAGCAAGCGTGAGTAGCAAAAAATAGTAAAATGATAATTTCTCAAAAAGTACGATTTGGGTTTTTGAGATATTTTGAGGATATACTTATATTTACTTTTGGATGCCTCATATGAAAAATCTCAAGGACCCACTTCGTAGATATTTAATTATAAAAGTAATAGCAGTGATGACGTAGGAGTAGCAACAAACTAGAGTAACAACAACCAAGAGTTGCAACAAGGAAGTTGCGGAAATTTTTAGAGTTGAAACACAGGAGTTGTGGCACTATTCAGAGTTGCAGCAACAATGCTTGGAGTTGTAGAAATGTTCCAGAGTTGAAACATGATAGTTGTTGCACTGTTTAGAGTTGTAGCAACAATGCTCAGAGTTGCAACAAGGAAGTTGCGGCACTATTCAGAGTTGCAGCAAGAGTACTCGAAGTTGCAACAATTTTCCAAATTTGCAGCATGAGAGTTGCGAAACTGTTCATAGTTGAAACAATAGTGCTCAGAGTTGCAACAAGGGAGTTGTGGCACTATTATGAGTTGTAGCAAGAGTACTCGAAGTTGCAACAATTTTCCAGAGTTGCAACAATAATGCTTAGAGTTGCAGCAACTGCTATAAGGAGTTGTAGAACAGGAGTTGTGACACTATTCAGAGTTGCAACAAGAGTACTCAGAGTTGCAACAATGTTCTATATTTGCAAAAATAGTGCTCGGAGTTGCAACAACTACTATAAGGAGTTCCAACAACTGCATGGGAGTTGCACCAATAGCGTGGAAACTGCAGCAATTGAGTTGCAACAGAGGGAGACAAAATACTTCGATAGCACATTGATGCAAGAGCATCGCTAGCGAAGCACAAGCATGGAAGACAGTTGGGTGCACTAGCGCACATTTTAAAATATTTTTAAATTCAAACCGATCAATGTATTAATGAGAAATCTGACAAAGTTTTTTGAGTTATGAATGTATTTAATGACTGGAGGCTGAACCATCATGGAAGGTGATGGGGGAATGTATTTTGTTTTATGGATCGGATCACATTACAGATTTGGAGCTTGCACTCTTATCTGTCTGATGCAATATCTATTGTAATATGTGTTAAGTAGTTGATAGCATTTAATTTCGTTTAAGATAGCATAGAGTAGTTAGAGGAAATGCTCGAAGAGCACCTCTTTGTATAAATGTTTGTAATATTGCCCAGAAAAAGGCTGTTGATGATTGGCAATTGTTGTTGATGATCATAGTTGTTGTGTAGAAAGGAGAACCGAGCAGCATCTGAATCTATCTTGTATAGGTTAAGGAGTAGTGAAGAACAATGTATGTATGTAAGTTTCAGTTGGACGAATATAACAAAGAAACATTGTTCCAAATGTGTATGGTTATGTGTCTATCTGAATGAATGGTAGAGCTCTGTTATTTTTCAATTCTTTTTTATTTATGTTCTTGAATCCATGACTGCATTTTATTTGTTGAATGTACGAGTCATTGTGAGGAGTAGATAAATTTCAATCACTCTCCTCAGTGAGCGAGTGCAAGGTGTTCATAATGTCCGTAAGGAGTGCGTCACCGAGTCTATTCAGACTCGAAAGGCTTAGAGGAGGTGGTGAAACTTATACGCCTGCAAGGACTGCATCAACATCTGCAAGGAGTGCGTGACAGAGTTTTCAAACTCAAAAGCTCAAGAAGGATAGCGTGATTTAGTCATGAGAGATAGAACTGGTTGGAGAATAGTCACAAGGAGTGTGAATTCATCCACAAAGGTTTAAGTGTGGAGAGAAATCTGTTGCAAGGTGTGCACACTGCACAGATCGAGTTCTCAACTAAGTGTCGAAGAGATTGTTCAGAAGAACAAAGGAAAAATGAAGAAGGAAAGATCAGGAGGGAGAGCGGAAAAAATATTGAAGGAAAGGAGTCCTTGAACTTCTCATAAAAGTGAGTGGGCAAGATTCGTTCTCAGAAGGGGAAGAACGATCCCAGAACGTTAGATCTGGTGAATTTGCAAGGAGGTAATTCGTGAAGTATTTTGGAACTTCGAAGGTTCAGCAAATTGAAAACATGATGAAGGTCGAGTTGTGAAGTCTGAAGTCGTGGTTAAATCATGACCATTGATCATTGTGGGTTACATGGCAACGTGTTATGGAATTTGGAAATCGATAGATTGGAGGTTGTAAGTGAAAGGCCTAGAGTTTCGCGGGGTTGTGAAGTCCGAACCATTGTGGGGCCAGTGGATCTGAGGAGACGTGTGGCATGAGTTCGGAGAATCGGAGACGAGCGCATTGGGAAGGAGTGAAGAAAGGATTTGAGATATCCCTGAAGTTCGAACTGCGAGGGAAGTAGACCCACGGTCACAACCATGATCACTAGAGGAAGAGCCTGTGTGTGTGGTTAAGATATTTTCGGGTGCCCGCAGGGACCCAAGGATTCATTCCGACTTAGGAATTCAAACGATCAAAGACCCGGAGGTCAAGCATCCCTTTGGAGGGAAGGGGGTTTCCGTCAGAGTGGTATCATAGAAAAATATAGAATTGAATTATATAGGGAGAAAGACAAAAGTAAACACAATGCCGCCTAGGAGACGTGTTGATCCACCTGTAGCTAATAGAGCTATGGAAAGGGAGATGAGAGAACTACGTGAGAGGTTGGATGCCATGGAGTCAACACAAAGGAGAGCGCCAGATGCTGGAGATGTCAGCGAGGTAGAAATCGAAGAGGTCGAACTTGCAGAAGTTGTAGATGAGGATGTTGCGGAAGAACGCTTGTTGAGAGAGGTTGTCAAATTTTGTGCCAGAGCAAAGATTGATATCCGTATGTATGAAGGAAACCTAGACAAGGAAGAATTGCTTGAATGGATATGAGCAATGGATAAGTATTTCAACTATGAGGATGTCGAAGAGGAAAAAAAGGTGATACATGTTGTCACTAGACTAAAAGGACATGCAACACTGTGGTGGGATGAACTGCAGACTGATAGGAGGAGCAAAGCCAAGCAAAAGATCAAGAGTTGGGATCGAATGGTAGCCAAGTTGAAGGAGAAATTCATGTCCAAGGATTACCAAATAAATCTCTTCAGGAGGATGCAAAACCTGAGACAGAGGGGGTTGACTGTGAAAGAGTACACATAAGAGTTCTACAAATTGTATATTAGATCTGGATAGAGAGAGAGGGACGAAGAGAAAGTTGTCAGATACATTAACGGCTTGAGGTATGATATCCAAGATGAAATCATCATGGCGATACTTAGAAGCATAGAGGACGTGTATCATATGGATCTAAAAGTAGAAGAGAAGTTGGCTAGGAAGCAAAGTCAACATAACAGAGGTTCAAGCTTGAACAAAGGCAAAGGAGTTTCCCAGGAGAAGACACAGAAGCCCAAGGATGAGGCGGAGAAACCACATAGTCACTCTAAGAGAGGAGGAAGTTCTCAAGGAAGACAGAGTGGTGGTAGAAGTTCTTTTCCCAGAGGAAGAGGAAGAGGTAGAGGAGGAGAAGTAAGGTGTTATGCCTACGGAAAGACAGGACATATGTCTTGGGATTGTCTCGATAGAAAGAAAGGAGGTGAAGATCACATCTCAGAAGCGCATAAGTGAGATCCTAAGACAAAAGGTGCAGAGGATGGAAGATCCTTCATGACAAAGAAGGTTCTTTTGAAGCAAGTGCCAGATATTTAAATTCCAGTGCAAAGGAACGATTTGTTCAAGACAACTTGCAAAACGAAGGACAGAGTTTGCAAGGTGATAATTGACAGTGGGAGCACTGACAACTTAGTATCCACGAAGATGGTGGAGAATCTAGAGCTGGAGACAACTGCACATATGATGCCATATAAAGTCTCATGGTTGCAGAAAGGTCATCAGGTAACAATCACTAAACAATGTCTCGTTGAATTCAAAATAGGAAGATATAGAGATGAGATCCTATGTGATGTAATTCCTATGGATGTCTGTCATGTTTTGTTGGGAATACCCTAGCAGTATGAAAAAATGTTATTCATGATGGGAGGAGGAATACATACACCTTAGAGAAGAATGGTAGCACACACATGTTGCTTCCAATTGAGTAAAAGAATGTGAGAGATGAAGCCAACGTGATTATACTTCTCATGAGTGGGAAGAAACTCTTGAATGAAGTAAAGAAGGAACAAGAGATGTAGTTTGCTATAGTGAGGAAACCAAGGGTTATCCTTACCATAATTTCATTGGAGGATATTCCTAAAGATGTTCAGGAGCTACTAGAGAATTTTGTTGATATTGTAGTGGATGAGTTGACAAACTCATTGCCACCTATCAGAAGCATCATTCATCGCATTGACTTGATACCAGGAGAAAGCCTGCCGAATAAAGCAACGTATAGGTTGATGCCTCAAGAGAATGAGGAAGTGAAAAGACAGGTTCAAGATCTGTTAGACAAAGGATTGTCCAGAGAAAGCTTGAGTCCATGTGCAGTACCAATTGTATTAAGTCCAAATAAGGATGGAGGATGGAGAATGTGTACGAACTCGAGATCCATAAACAAAATCACCATTAGATACAGATTTCCATTGCCAAGGATGGATGACTTGATAGATTTCTTAAGTGGAGCCAACTATTTTTCAAAAATAGATTTGAAAAGTGGATATCACCAGATCAGGACGAGAGAAGGTGATGAGTGGAAAACAACATTCAAGACAAATGAGGGGTTATACGAATGGCTTGTTATGCCATTTCGTTTAACAAATGCCCCGAGTAATTTTATGAGACTGATGAATGAAGTGTTAAAGGATTTCATTGGTAAGTTCGTGATCGTGCATATATATCATATACTAGTATTTAGAAAGAGTAAGGAGGAGCACTTGAGACATTTGGCATTGGTAATGAGGAGGTTGTAACAAGAGAAGTGGTTAATTAACCTGAAAAATTCCTCTTTCTTGAAGACAAAGCTCATATATTTGGGTTTTGTTATTTCCTCGAATGATTTGAAGATGGATCCCGAAAAGTTGAAAGTGATCAAAAAATGGTCATCACCAAGGAATATCTTTGAGGTAAGAAGCTTCCATGGGTTAGCGAGTTTTTATCAGAATTTCATCATAAATTTTAGTGGGATTACTGCTCAGATGATGGATACAGTGAAGAAAAGACACAAGTCTTTCAAATGGACAAAAGAGGCTAAGAGGAGCTTCAACATATTAAAGGAGAAAATAACTGAACAACCGATTCTGGTTCTTCCAGATTTTGGAAAAACGTTTCAGGTAAGATGTGATGCAAGTGGAGTTGCAATTAGAGCGGTCTTAAATCAAGACAACATACCTATTGCATATTTCAGTGAGAAGATGAATGAAGCCAAAAAGAAGTACTTCACATATTATGACAAGGAGTTATATGCCATAATTCAAGCATTGAAGAAATGGAAGCACTATCTCGTACCGAAGGAGTTTGTTTTGTATAGCGATAATCACACTTTTCAATTCATAACCAGACAAGAGAAATTAAACCAGAAACATGCTAAGTGGATATAATTTATGAAAAATTTCACTTTTTTCATTAAACACATTTATGGAAATGCTAACAAGGTTGTTGATGCATTGACCAAGAGAATTTTGATTGTGCAGGAATTTCAAATCAAGACCTTGGGGTTTGATCACCTTAAGGAAATGTATCACAATGATCCAGATTTTGGAGAAGCATACGAAGTGTGTGAAAATCCTATGCTCAGAGACAGAAGCCAGTGGGTCGAATACCTGATTCGGGATGGGTTGTTGTTGAAAGGATGCCACTTGTGCATACCAATATGCTCGATGAGGGAGAATTTGTCGAAGGAAAAACACAGCGAAGGTCTAGCCGGACACTTCGGCCATGAAAAAACATTTTCCCAATTAGCCGGTTCATATTATTGGCCAGGTATGAGAGAAGAGGTGAATAAATTTGTGAACAATTGTAAGATTTTTCAATATGCCAAGGGGAAGAAACAAAACACTGGGTTGTATCAGGCATTACCTATTCCAGATAGACCTTGGAATGCAATAAGCATGGATTTTGTGTTGGTGTTGCCAAGGACACAAATAGGAAGTGATTCCATATTTGTGGTGGTGGAAATATTTTCAAAGATGGCACACTTTATCCCATGCTAGAAGACTAGTGATGCAACACATGTTGCGAATTTGTTTTTCAGAGAAGTTGTGAGACTCTATGGATTTCCCCAGAGTATAGTTTCAGACAGGGATACCAAATTTGTTGGTCATTTTTGGAGGAGGTTGTGGAAAAACTTGGGGACAGAGATATCTTTTAGTTCTTCATATCATCCACAAATGGACAGACAAACCGAAGTGGTGAACAGAAGTCTAGGCGATTTGTTGAGGAGTTTGGTCACTAAACACCATAGTCAGTGGGATCAAATTCTAGCACAAGACAAGTTTGCATATAATGACTTAGTGAACAGGAGCACTAGGAAAAGTCCATTTCAAATTGTGTATGGAATGAATATGAGAGGAGTTTCATAATTAAGAGATATGAAGCAAGGTGATTTTAGGAGTGTGGGAGATGAAGATTTCATTGCAGAGATGCAGGAACTTCACAATCAGATCAAGGAGAAGTTAAAGAAAAGAAGCAGTGAGTACAAGAGAAGAGATGATCAACATAGGAGAAAGCTTGAATTTGAAGTTGGAGATCAAGTTCTAGCACATCTGAGGAAAGAAATATTCCCAGGAGGGACATACAATAAACTCAAGTTGAAAAATATAGGGCCATGTAAAATCTTGAAGAGATTAGGTCAGAATGCTTATGAGTTAGAGTTGCTGGAAGATGTGGGTATATTGCCCATATTCAATATTACAAACATGTATTCGTACAAAGAAGACAAAGTCGAAGGATCAGAAAATCAAAGGAAGATCCAGTGGGAGAAACAAATGCATATAGCAGAGAAGCCGTGGATGGAAAATATCATAGATCAAAAAGTTGGTAAGAATACCAGAAGGAAGACGTATTTTGAATACTTGGTGAAGTGGAAAGGACGACCAGCAGAAGATGCCAGTTGGGTTGGTGAAGTAGAGATCCAGAAGCATGGAAGATCGATGCAGAAGCTCATGAAAAGGAGTCCATGAATTTTTCAACCAAGGGAGTATGATGCAAGAGAATCATTAGCGAAGCACAAGCGTGGAAGACAATTGGGAGCACTAGCGCACATTTTGAAATATTTTGAATTTCAAACCGATTAATATATTAATGAGAAATCTAGCAAATCTTTTTGAGTTATAAATGTCTTTAATAACTGGAGGTTTAACCATCACGGAAGGTGATGGGGGAATGCATTTTGTTTTATGGATCGGATCACATTACAGATTTGGAGCTTGCACTCTTATCTATCTGACACAATAATTATTGTAATAGGCGTTAAGTAGTTGATAGCATTTAATTCTTCTTAAGATAGCGTAGAGTAGTTGGAGGAAATGATCGAAGAGAACCTCTTTGTATAAAGCTTTGTAATATTGCCCAGAAAAGGATTGTTGATGGTTGTCAATTGTTGTTGATAATTGTTGTTTATGATCATAGTTGTTGTGGAGAAAGGAGAACTGGGCAACATCTGAATCTATCTTGTATAGGTTAAGGAGAGTGAAGAACATTGTATGTATGTAAGTTTTAGCTAGATGAATATAACAGAAAAACATTGTCCCAAATGTGTATGGTTATGTGTCTATCTGAATGAATGGTAGAGCTCTGTTATTTTTCAATTCTCTGTTATTTCTATTCTTGAATCCATGACTGCATCTTCTTTGTTGAATGTATGAGTCATTGTGAGGAGTAGATAAATTTCAATCACTCTCTTCAGTGAGCGAGTGCAGGGTGTGCATAGTGTCTACAAGGAGTGCATGACCAACTCTATTCAGACTCGAAAGGCTTATAGGAGGTAGTCAAACTCATATGCCTGCAAGGAGTGCATCGACGTCTGCAAGGAGTGACTGACAAATTTTTCAGAATCGAAATCTCAGGAAGGATAGCGTCATTTAGTCATGATAGATAGAAGTGGTTTGAGAACAGTCGCAAGGAGTGCGAAGTCATCCACAAAGGTTGAAGTGTGGAGAGAAATCTGTTGCAAGGTGTGTACAGATCGAGTTCTCAACTAAGTTTCAAAGAGATTGTTCAGAAGAACAATGGAAAAACAAAGAAGGAAAGCTTAGGAGGGAGAGTGGTGGAAATATTCAAGGAAAGGAGTCCTTGAACTTCTCGTAAAAGCCAGTGGGAAAAATTCATTCTTAGAAGGGGAAGAATGATCCCAGACCGTTAGATATGGTGAAGTTGCAAGGAGGGAAACAGTGAAGTATTTCGGTACTTCAGAGGTTTGACAAAATGAAAACTTGACGAAGGTCGAGTTGCGAAGTCTGAAGTTGCAGTTCAATCGTGAACATTGATCACTATGGGTTACATGGAAACGGGTTAAGGAATTTGAAAATCGGGAGATTGGAGGTTGTGAGTGAAAGGCCTAGAGTTTCATGGGGTCGCAAAGTCCGAACCATTGTGGGGCCATCGGATCCGAGGAGATGCATGGTGTGAGTTTGGACAATCGGATCTGAGTGCTTCGGGAAGGAGTGAGGAAAGGATTTGGGATATCCCCGAAGTCTGAACCGCGAGGGAAGTAGACCCATGGTCACAACTGTGGTCACTAGTGGAAGAGTCTGTGTGTGTGGGTAAGATAGATTCAGGTGCCTGCAGGGACCCAAGGAGTCGTTTCAACTCAAGAATTCAAACGATCCAAGACCGGGAGGTCCAAAAGACCTTTGGAGGGAAGGGGGTTTGCGTCACACATCATGCACACCAACCTGTCTAACACATCACCTTTACAAATTAACAACAAGATAAATGAAAATATGATATTTCTCTAATGTTTGACCATAATTCATTTCAAATACTAAAGAAATGAAAATGGAAAATACCTTGGATATAAATTCGACATAGAAGTATGAAAATGGATTAATAAGCACTAACACAGGTTATGGGCAAGCAATAAGGGACAAAAAATAGGAAAAAGAAGATACAAAATGATGACAATTTCAAGGCCCAACAAAAGATAGTAGTGAACCAAGATGTGAAGGTAGATGAGGATGCATGATATTCGAGGTCTCGGGAGTTTCCAACAATGATTGAGGAAGAGGCAACTCTTGAACTATGTTCTTGGTACTCTAGGATCGATGAGCATTTGATAGTATTGGGTTTCACCAAACTACTGCAATTCCCAATATTCGGTATTTATTTTCTAGAATTGGTTTTCTTTGTTTTTCCCATATGTAGATGACTTGTGTAACATCCACGCTATAATCCATACTTTAATTAATGATTAATGTAGATATAATGTGTGGCTATGGTGAAGCGATGTATATGTGAAATGCATTTCTAAGTTTTAATAATAATATGTGATGCCAACTTTTAAGGGTACATGGACAAATATGGGGGCTAAATTAATCCCTAAGAGAGGGGGGGGGGGTGGTCTAGGAGATTGTCTAATAGGGGTCCAAGGGGGAATTACCCATGCCTATTAATTCCATCCACATTCATCAATTTTATTATCATTATTATTTAAACTCTAGTTTTTATTCAGTGTCCCCAAAGTGAATCATTGAATGCATGTAAGAGGGTGGGTGTGAGAAGCCACATCCCATAGTTATTGGGAACATGGGAGTTGAGTACAACGATCTTGGTGAAGTGTGTAAGTCAAGCAAGGAAGAAATCCAAGGAGATAAATTTGTATGGGAAACTTCAACAATTTGAAGATGGACAATGTTTTTGTATGAATGACAAGTAGATAGAAGAAAATAGAGGTTGGAGTTGGAGCATCCATGGAGGGTGAATTCTAGAGCACGCTCGAGCGTTTTGGAGCATTTTGGAGCTGAATACTGAAGTGATAGGTCGTTAGGCCTGAAGAGTGAACTCTTGTGTGAGTTGCACTGTAACAACAAGTATTTGTCGTTGTTTTTTCTTATAGTTTTCCTAGTAGCGAGTTCCCTTGAGTTCCCGGTAGAAAGATGCATGGTTACCTGTTCTAGAGATACCTTGATAAATGAATGGGATTCCTTAGGGATTGAGATTAGTGAAGGGGTATATTTGTTGGGTTGGGAAGGTCCAGAGGAAGAGAGATGGTGGAAAATCAGGATAGTTGTAGGAGAATATCAGTGGGTTGTGGGATTCCCGAGATGTGAGTGGATAGTGAGTGACCACCATATTTTGTGGATTCCTAGCCCCAACTCGGGGGTGACTTGATGTTGATATTTAAAACAATGAGTCTATGATTGGGTGGAACATCCATCCCAAGAAGTTGGTTACACAACTGAATTAAAAGATAAATGTTTTTTCTTGTTGTTGTTTTATATTATGTTTTTAATTGTTGTTATTTACTCTTAGTATGAGAACGGATTTATATGTTGTTGTAATAGATTTTTGATCCGGATTATTTTCAGAAAGAAATGAAAGAAGATATATTACAATGAAATACACACACATATTTCCAGAAACAAATAAATACAACAATACATGATTTCTATTAATGAAAGAAATGTACAGAGACTGTAAAAATACAGAGTGAATGAACTCGCTAGAATGGTGGCAGCTTATCTATGAGAAGAGATGTGACGGATACGCTCATTCGCAAGAAGATGATTACAATGAGGCTCTGAAGGAATTTTTATAATAAACATGAATGCCCAAACCCTAGACATCCAAAAACCTAACCGTAAGAGATAAAGCGCCAAAATTCATGTGGGCCCTATTGGGGTAAGTTAGTACATCAACTTCCCGAGGTATTAAATTTTCGAGAGCTACACATTATTCCATCAAAATATAACTCCATCTATAGTTTGACTGTGGAAATCCAAGAAAACATTGTTTAGAGCCCCAAAATGGCCCTGGAAGTACATAAAGATGTATTGACATGAAAATTTCCAAAATAAGCTAGTTGGAATAGGTAGGTGACCATTATTATCCACCTGGATGTTGTGTAGGGATTCAAGATAGCCCCGGAAGTGCAGAACCCACAATTACAAAGAAATATCCCCATTACAGAGAAATGTGCTTAAGTGAAAATTGTCAAGATGAACCAGTTGGAATTTGGAACATGTGGGTGGCCACCAATATCCACCTAGAACAATTTTATTAGTTGCATTCCATGTATGTTTTAGAATGTTGTAGATGCATTTAATCAATGGTAGCAAACAATAGGTAAATTTGGTCGTAATTCGTAGCTGGAAGCTACAAAAACTTAATTAGATAGAAGAAATTTTAATTTATGAGTATTCCACACATAATGGACCTCAGTTGGGCGAGTGAAAATTAGAACTTGATACTTATAGGAGCTTAGAGAAACTCATTGCAAGGTGAAAGGTAGAGTTGGCATGAGAAGTTGACATGAAGGACATTGGACTTGTGCATTATTTTTTAGGTCTAGAGGTGTCACATAGTCTAGATGAGGTGTTCCTTGGATAGGATAAGTATGCAATTGATATTTTGAAGGGATTTTAGATGACGAATTGTAATCCCTTAGCTACTCCTATGGTACCAAATCTAAAGTTGCATGATGGACTGCATTTTAATCATTTGGTCTATAGACAATTGATTGAATCTTTGACATATTTGGTTAGTAGCAGACTTGATTAATGTTTTTTAGGGAATACTATGAGCCAATATGTGGTTGAGCCGAGGTAAATTCATTTGGTCACTACATCACATGTGATTTTTCACTTGAAGGTCATAATACATCATGGTCTAATATGTATATCAGATTGTGAGGTACAAGTGCCAAAAGCATAGAAAGAAGTATGGCCCAAAAGCTTTCATATGTACAAGTATGGAAATCACTTTTTTTCTCCTTCAAATTTATCAATATTAGTGTCAATGTTCATTAAATCAATCGCTAACTCCAACCAAAATTCTACATCACAAAGTCATCTAAATAAGTGTTTCATAACATTGAACATTGGAAAACAAAAAAAGCCAAGGAGAACACAAAATGCCACATCAACTTACAATTAGTAATATCTATAAACAATATTCTTAAATTAATAATTTAGGTGTTTCCACCATTATGTGTCCTTGGATTTTGAATTTAAGTATACAATACAATGAAGGAAAATTTCATGACGTAATAGAAGTAAATGATTTATACCTTGTTGGAAATGCATTGTGTATCGTGGAGGTGATCATCGTTGAAACATGCATTTGTCTATAAAATATTATATGACTAGACAATAACTAAACATGTATGAGGTTGCATTTGTCAAAGAGAAATACAAAAGAGAAATAATAATTAAAGCATATAAGATGTTCTAGAAATACAAAAGGGGAATACCTCATGAATGATCTCCTCTTGGTTTTGAGAATAATTTATTCTCTACTAAACAGGGCCAACCATGTGAAGGTGGAAGGTTGTTTGGACCCTCCCCACCCCCACATCTCTCTCAATTCCCCATACCCAAGCATGCACAAAAAGTAGCAAAACAAGAATCAAAGGAAAATGAAAGAAAGAAGGTACATGCATACAAAACTTATAAGGTTCATGCATAATAAGGTAGAAAAACAAAAAATTGCACAACAAATAATTTATATTAATAATTTTTTTCCTCAAAATGTGTACAATCGTTCCTTTTTCTATTTCTTATTTTTGATATAATTCATGAGTAAATTGTAATTCCATTTGTCTTGATCCCATTCATCTATTGGGACTTCTTTTGGTGCTACATGACTATGTGTCATCTCAAGAAATGTACTAGTTCTAGTAGTATGACGTGCACTCTTATGCACGATAGGGGCATTCACTACAATAACAAAAAGTGTTAAAAGGACGTGGTTAGTTATTATTCATAAAAATGTTTTATTAGTACAAATATCATTACTATGGTTTTTACCTGGAGGAGTAGTCGACACCAATGGTTGGATAGTCATCGGTTCCTCTCCTCTTCTCACACCCTCATCTACATGCTCTGCCATTGAAACAAGAAAAGTTATAAGTACACAATATACAAGTAAATATTAATAATCGTCACATCATACATTTGATTTTAATGATACACATAATGTGATAGGTCTACACACCACTAGAATCATGGGGTTGTTTTTGACCATCGTCAAATGAACTTGTGTTGATTTCCTTCTTTAAAAAAATAGACATATTAATTGATGGGTTAAATCAATCGTCAATATATTTGATAAGTAATCAACAATTACAATCTTGTCATGTTATTTACCATCTCATTCGAAGGGTCAGGTTATGTTTTCCCCATCTTTTGTCGATGTTCCACCACTTTTTTAAATTCGAACTTGAACCCGACCCTCAAGTCTTCTTCAGTGGTGGAAGTGTTGAACGTATCCCCCTGCATCACACAAGATACAATTTTTTTCTTATTGGATGCAATTAAATAAAATTTGCATGATGTTATGAATAATACGGTTAAATTATTTGGTACTTATAATTTAAAATTTTAATCTCAAGTAACAATCTTGGCCAAGTTTGTGTTTCCTGGGTTTTTCTAGTCTTGCCTTGGTTTCTTTTGACATTTCCAGGAGCCTACAAAAAGTTTTAGGTATGTTAGAAATTGCAATTTTCTGAAGAACTAAAAAAAAATTCAACATATTTAATTCAAAATATCATATAATACCTTGCACGGATAGGTGGTCTCTTCCCTTCTTGTCTCGGTGCAATCTCCTTTGCAATGTCTTGTATATTCCTCCATTCCCTCTCAGTAATGAATAGAGGATGACCATACTTAATTTTTTTTTTTGAATTGATCCCTATATTGATCTCTGACATATTTCAAATATGTATTGGCCCTCGAGATGATTTTGGACTTGTTGAACGTATCACCAAACAATTTGACCATATGGTTCATAAGATTTTTTTTTAAATCTTTATTCTGTGCATTCCATTGTGTGCAAATGGTGGGTCCAAAAATATATAAATCCGTTTCATGCAAGGTCCTGTAAAAACATTGGTTCTTGCAAAATGATATGATAATTAGATTAAAATAATTTGAAATATGTAGGTTTCAATTAAATGGTAGGAATTAATTAATATATTCATAAATACCTGGGAATTTTCGTATCTTAAAGGGAACCACTTTATTTTCCACCAAAAAGATGATGGATATTTTTCCTGAGCTTTTAACATGTGATGTTCCAGGATAACGATGAAGTGTAGAATCATCTTCATGAAATTTTCCTGTAGACCATCATGTGCATAGTCTAGTGTGTACGGTGGGGGCTTCTCATGAGCCCTAGGAGTTCCAGTCCTCTCATCCATATATGAAGAGGAAAATAACCTTGTAGGTATGTGGCTTGTGCTATGATGTTGTGGGTTTGGTGCATCATTGTTACCGACAGTGTCCCCATGACCAAGCTATCTCGTTGAATCCAAAAATTCCTAGATAGAAAGAAAACGTTTGAGTATTTCTCATATAAATGTATCATTTTTTTTTCATAAATTAATATATATCAAAAATATGTTTTTTTTTTTAAATTGCACTTACCCCATATGTTTTGTATCCTGGATCAAAATTCTCATCCTTTCTCTAGTCTCCTCTGTAGATGGATTGCACCTTGAAAATTCAATGAGTTCCCTATTTTCCTTTCTCAAGGAATTTCTAATTGTTTTCATTAGGTTGATAGAATTAAATATTTCATAACCCACATCATCGTGTTTCGATGGTGTGCTTGTAGACATCAATAAATAAACATGTTAATTCAATTATTGTCAACAATAATTGATATAAAATTAGTGTTATACCTATTACAAGCTAGTCAGTGCCTTCCCACGATCACCCTGCTACAATATAATAAGAATGACATTTTAGAATGTTAGAAAATAATATAAGAAGCATGAACTATTAAAATGTATGTTAAAAGTAAAAAAAGGAAAACATTAATTACAGGTTGGATATACTGGTAGACCATAATTACCTGCATAATACCAACACCTATATCAATTCAATTCAAATTGTAATCGACCAACAAATCTTCCCCTACAACTATTGTTTTAACTACACATACAAATATTCAGTTTCTTTCATGCCCCTCACATATACAATTGGGTTGATTTGTTGTTGTCCCGGGTCTTGTACTGTTTATAATCCCTACAATATTCCCTGACACCTTTGGCCTTCCATCAATATACATCGCCACTCCTTTATTGTGATCATTGTCTTTTAGTTATATATAATTTGTAGAAACTACATATCTTCACATACCTGGCATATATCGGACTAGCCTCAACCAATCTCCATAGTTTTAGTATGGTTCGACATACTCCATCAATTCAACAAGTCCTCCATCTTTCACCTTTATGCCATCAATGAAGAATAAACCTATACCATGTATGGATGACAAAGAAATTTGATACATCCTCTCATTGGCATAGAAGCCAGTTTCCAACTTAGGAGGTTCACTGGGTACCCATCGTCTCACTAGAGTTTTTATCTCAAGGGAATATCGACGTCACCTATGCCCTCATTGTTGTAAGAACATGATCCTCCTTCATTAATACCTTCATTAATAAAGAATTCCATGCACCTACAAAATTTTATTTTGACCTTTTCACCTCTAGTTGATCTATCCTTATTAGATGTGTTGGACGTAACAATGTCCCCCCTCTCTCTAGAAATTCCCTTGCTTGAGGATATCTTTGATAGGTACCTATTCGGTTGTACCTACAATCCATCGAATGAAAAAAATATTTAGCAAAAGGGGAGAATTTTTGGACAAGGAATAATTTGACCCTATCTTTCTGATGTTAAATCCAGACACTGTCATAATTTGACCCAATACATAATTATGATTTTTATATTGTTTTAATTCTTGTTGGATGGCATGAAATGGACCATTTTTGGAATATAACAAACCTTTTACTCCTATATGGAGGCAGAAATGTAATTCAAGCAATTCATTTTTTGGTATTTGTTTATTTTATGTTTTGTGCATCTTGTTAATACATAATCCATTGGAAAGGTTCTTAGATCCATACGAATGTGAAACTGATTGGATTCCACTTTAGAGGGAAATCAAAGTATATTTCTCTTGCCTTGTTCAATTAGACTAAGAAAACGTCCTTATTTTCTCTCTTTTTCGATCTTAATGGATATAATGATTTCTGCTTTCCACCTGATTGGTTCATGATCTTTATTTAGAGGGTTTTAACCAAATACAAATATTGGTCTTATGATCACTATTAATGGCATGTTGTTTTTTATTACAATCATATTAGTTTTGGTATCAAAGGTTTCATGTTGGTTGATCCCTTCATTTTATGCATATTCTTTTGTGGCCAATCTTGACTTATTCTTGTCTCTAAAGCTACATTCTTTGTACCTAGTCCAATAGATCCACCTGTCGTTGATGCTATATTTTCTTGAAGGTAATTAACTTAACTACCAACACTAATCTTCATTACAACTTCATCTTAAAAGGCATGGTATATGCTATACTTTGATTTTGTGCACGTCTTCAAAACTTTGATTTCATGCATGTCTTCAAAACTAGTGGGTGGATACCATTATGTATGGAAAAGGAAAAGGAAAATTAACATTAACTAGAGACTCTGCTGGAATTTTTCCTTACACAATGGAAGTACTGACAATATGATTGAAAACATAATTGATGCCCATTTTGATAGTGTCTTCCTTTTGTTCAAGCATAGAGGAATTTTTTTTGTATTTTTTTTTTCACTTCCCTTTAGGATGGTTTAGAATATACTATAGCTCACTATGGAGGAGAACATATCATAAGTTTACTATGATGATTACTTCAGTTTGTATTGGTGTACACACTTCCTTTCATTGGCCTTCAATTTAACTGTTTTCATTCTGATTATGTAACGACATAGATCGACTACATGTATGGTCATATCACATTTTATTCCCAACTCAAGTTCAAATGACCATGCTTTAAATGAAATTTAAATAATGTTTGGTTTGATAAGAGTGGTAAATGGATGGGACTAATTTTGGTTAATGGCCATTAGATACATTAACAATGCATTCAAATAAGGTAGGAAGTGAAATCAAAGTGAATATAATGATATTTGGTAGCCTTCATAAGTGAGATCATATGTGATAAAATCATGGGGTGCACTAAGTTACCGTGATATCCTTTTTGTTCTTTTGATAAGGTTTGATAAGTATGTTGATCTCCTTGAGTATTTTTTGACAATAAGTATGTTGATCTCCTTGAGTATTTTTTGACAAGAATTTGTGTAGAAGATTAAAATGGCATATATCAAAATCTTGTAGCAAACCCCATCCATGTAACAAAATGTTATATATTGAAAATGCATAAGCATGTAGCTTGTTATAGCTATTGAAGTATGTAGTAGCATGGAGAATAATATGACATAATTTACCTATAGGTGTAGAAGTCTATACTATCTTGACAATGAAATTGCAGTTGGTCTGTAGGTATCCAAGTGGTGCTCTTCCTGTAGTTACAAAAGTTCATGCTATCCATGATTATGGATCGACATATATCTACATATGTATGGTGGTATCACACTTTATCCCCAACTCAAGTTCAAATGACCACGTTTGAAATGGAATTTAAACGATGTTTGGCTTGATAAAAGTGGTAAATGGATGGGGTTAATTTTGGTTAAAATCCATTAGATAAATTAACAATGCATTCAAATAAGGTAGGAAGTGAAATAAAAGTGAATACAATGATACCCAGTATCCTTCATAAGTGATATCATATGTGATAAAATCATGGGGTCCACTAAGTTAACTTGATATCCTTTTTGTTCCTTTTATAAGGTTTGATAAGTATGTTGATCTGCTTGAGGTTCTTTGGACAATAATTTGCATAGACGATTAAAATGGCATATATCAAAATCTTGTAGCAAACCTCATACATGTAGAAAAATGTTATATATTGAAAATGCAAAAGCATGTATCTTGTAATAGATTTTAAAGTCTATAGTGGCATGTAGAATACTATGGAACAATTTACCTACAGGTGTAGAATTTTATACTAGCAAAGAACAAAAATATAGAAATAGCAAAGTCTTTAAGAATACAAACTCGTTAGAATGGTGGTACATTATCTTTGAAGAGAAAGAGATGTCGCTACGCTCATTTGAAAAATGATATTAAAACAGGTCAAAGGACTCACATTGTTGGATACATCATGAAGGAATAATACTATATCATTTTACAAATAGTACCCATGGGCTCATAAACCATCAATGGTAAAAACTAATTAATAATCATGCAAACATATTTTTACCATATTAGTATTACTATTTATTTTATTTCTCTCCATATTTCAAATACCATGGGTGTATACCATGGTTTATCGAAACCATGGGCTAGAAAACATTTATTCAGGGGAAGAGGTGGTAGCCATTCATATCCACCTAGATAAAAAAACAAAGGGATTCCATTCTTTTGGTATTGTTATTTTTTCATAGTTGAGAAGAGAATCTAGGAGTCAAATATTGAAGCATAACATAGGAGATAGAATATTCTATAGAAGCCATTCATTCTGCAATGTGCATGGAAACTCAAGAAAAATAGAGAAGTGCATAGGCCTCACCTTTTAGCTAGTTTTCTCCCGTGTTGGGTTTCTCAAGTCACATCAAGTGTTCATTTGTGTGGATGGCGTGTCCATTTGCCTATTCTTTCATTTTAGTTTTCATTTGTGTGGATGATGTGTTCATTTGCCTATTTATTTCATTTTGGTTTCAGTTATTCCCATAATTTTGAGCATAT
Organism: Picea sitchensis; assembly: GCA_010110895.2. Classification (NCBI taxonomy): domain Eukaryota; kingdom Viridiplantae; phylum Streptophyta; class Pinopsida; order Pinales; family Pinaceae; genus Picea; species Picea sitchensis. The sequence continues at coordinate 21,565 of SNQJ01S0160721.1, forward strand.
GCTAGTAATGTTAAATATGAGATCTAAGGTAATAAACTATATAATAAAATATTTCATAATATAGCCAGATATGTTGTGATGAACTATTCTAGTGGAATATCCATGATAGTTTACAAAT
>SNQJ01S0160723.1:0-21681 GCA_010110895.2 Picea sitchensis
AGGCCATATCTCATTGTCTGAGTCACAATTGTAATATCAAATGATGTGAAGGAAGCATACAAGACTGTTAAACAAATAAAGGCATCAATTACTGAAGAGTCTCACCTTGTTGCAGTAGAAGAAAATGGATAGTGAACCCTTGAACAAAATATAAGTTACCATAATTCACATAGCTTGCAGGTCTTGTTTTACTCACAGTAAATACAGAGGAAAAACTTCTCACTTAACGAATTACTACTTTAATACGATTACAGTAGTTGTAATACTAAATTGTAATAAAACATTTATCAAATAATTGCATAAGGAAATATGAAGATATGGAAACACAGGAGAAACACACGACTCAAACTGAGCGAAAATTGGAATCTATGTCTGCACTTGTATTAATACTCAAAAATGACAATTTTCTCTATTACATCCAGCAAGAAGCATCCCCTAATAGATCTTGAATCTATGTATTTATACCAAACTGTCACAACTCAAAACGGTTGGACTTCTTACAATAAAAATAAAAAATATTTGAAATAAGTCAACAATGTGCAGAATCCGATGAGATTCATTGGTATTCCCCTCTATATATTCTTCTACTGGAAGAAATGCTTCTTTTCCTCATTTCTTTAGGCGGGACACATATGTCATCTAGTATTCTTAATAATTTGACATAATGTCCTGGCTGTTGTAGTTTTGTTGCCATTTGTCCCTCCAGCTATGTTCAGTAATGAAATGACATTTTATTACCTGCTCCCAACTGTGGTTGCTTTTCCATGCTCAATTCATTGGTTTCATCTATCTAAAAATTCCACCACCAGTTTTGAAGGCTCAATTTTTTCATTCACCTTGAAAGTGTATAATTTCCTTTCTACTTGAGGTAGCCTTTCTTGGATTATTTTCACTTCTTGAGATGTGGCTTGTAATTTTAAGCTTGGATTCACTAACCACTTATTGATTTTAAGAAGATCGAGCTGGCTCATTTTCTGAATGGTTTCCAGAGTTTCCTCTTTTCTCTGTATGGAGTTTTGTTGGTTCATTTCAAAATCGATTTTCTCGAGGGCCTATGCGATACTACTTCCTTAAAAATCAATTATTCTCTTGTCTAATGGTGATAACTCTTCTTGGAAATAATCCTTTACCTCCCTAGAGAATCTCTTTCTCTCTACCAAATTTGTTTCCCACACCTTCAGGGCCATATCACCTCTTATTTGTTCAAAAGGGGAAAGCTGAGGAAAATCAGGGACATTATCCTTTTGTGTCAATATGATGGCTTCTTTAAAATTAGCTCGGGCTGAGTGATATTCTCTTTATTTAATATATATATCCTTCAGAGCAAGCTCTACTTCCTGGTAGCACATCTAGATGGCATCAATCTTCATAAAAGGATCTTACCGGGCCATTTCCAGTTTTTTGTTTATTTCCAATGCTTGAATTTGGAAAGCTGAAATTTCTATCGAGGTACCTTTGGTCACCTTCAATATAGCTTGCAATTTCCTTATAAATTCATCATGCTGAGTGATTAGACCCTCTTTGATTTGTGAACTCTGATGGAGCTCATCCATATTGGCCCATAACTACTAAATTTGTTTTCGATCATTAGCTCTGATCTACTTGAAGTTTTGACTCATTCTATCCAGGACAGTCTATTCAACGATGTATATCTGCTTTTGTAATTTTTCTACCAACAGACACTTCTTTCAAAATTGTTCAACCAAATTGTCCATAGGCCATTGACTGGTTGTGGCAAAAGCACCTAATGAACCTGCAACTTCTTTTGTGAATTCAGTATCATCCCTATCATTCCCATCATATATCATTCTCTGCCTTTTGGTTATCACTCCATCCTTCTGGTGTGATTCCTTTTTCACGATGGCCTTCCTTTTCATACTAAAGAAAAAATATGAAAGAGGCATCTCTTCGGGTGAGATGGAGGTAATATCACTTACCAAAATAATTTGAGAACTAGGATTTCCAAAATAGGACTATAGAGGAGTAAGAGATGTAATGGGAGTAGAAATATCGGTGGATTGTTTTTTCTCTATTGTATTCAAGGTACCAATGGGGGTGATTGGCGTTGAAGGTGGTATATCATGTCCCCACTTCATGTAAGATTTGATTTGTTCGAGTGCCTGGGGGCTTAACTGTCCTGATAATGAGGCTTCTAATTCCTATGTCAAAACATTGGAGCTCTTCGGGGTATCCTCAACTAGGTGTTCACCAGAGTACTCTAGTTTAGAACCTGTAGGCATGGATTCATGTGCAGTAGGATTGGATATTGACTCTCCTTGTAGTACCTTGGGTAGATTGTTTCTCCTGTGCCTTTGGAAACTAATAAAACCTGCTTGTTGGTCTAGAGGCAGTGGTTTGGAATATGTCATGTACCTCTTCATAGGATTTAACTCCCTTTAATATTTCATCATACTGGGAGTTTTCATGCACATACTGCCTCATGTTGAATTGGGCCAAGTGGTGTTTCACAATCTTGTGTGGGTTGTGCCTTTTGAATTCGATGTCCACCAATTTGAGACCTTCTAGAGACATGGCCTCCACTTTGGACTGACTAGAATCCAATAGTGAAAACATGTCGACTTGGATAGGGAAATTTGGCCATACCTTTTTCTATGTTTCCTTCATCTCCTTGTTGATGCCTTATGTTACTTTCTGGTAGGCCACTTCTCTACATACCATTTGGTCCGGTAGAAATCGTGGGAGAGCATGGGGAGGAACTGAGAATCTAAAAACCTTGATATAAGAGAAGTTCTCTTCAATAACCCAATCGGATAACTTGCCCATATTTCCCATAATCTTGTCTGAAATCCGAGGAGGTGGGTGGCCATAGAGGGCTATGTGAATAGGGATCACAACATTATGAAATATTTTGTAAAATAAATCCTTGGATTTTTTCTCCCACAACTTGGAATGGTATAAGTGAATGGGCTCTACACTGGTTGGGGTCCAACTCCAATTCATCAATGGGAAAGGTGTCATGAAACATATGGAATCCATGACATACATAGACATATAGAAAGGAGCGAACTACCCCTTTGATTTCACCATTTTTTATTCAGTAATTCCTTTGCACAAATTATCTTATATCATTTTTGCCCAATTAAATGTGTATCCCTCATCTACCTCATGCATGATAGATACCCATTCCACCGGGAAATGAGTAGGGCTCCTCTTCCCGAACAATCTATAGAGCATCATGGCTAGGTAAATCATATGAGCATCCAACAAAATTGTGGCATACATACCATGAGCGTCAGCCCTAAACTTCTCTAGGTTCCCCCACCAGGACCTGATTATATTGAGATAACTCTTGTCGTATTGGATGCATTACTTTGTCTTGAACTCCAAAATAAATGAAGCATTGTAAGTATATTTATTATTGCGAGATAACTTATACATTACTTGTATATGCTCTAGTCGAAAAGAGTCGGCAACAACCTTTTGATGGTTGAAAATACTCCTAGTCTGGATGTCTACATGCTCCAAGGCCCATCTTATGATGTCATTATATGACATGAGTCTGGGCCATGATGCTATTTTGTGCAGTTATGGCTGTGCTATATGTCTAAGTTTAGCTACATAAGAATCATCTTCTTCATCATTGGAATTCTCTGGACATTTTATGATTTTCTGTTCCAGAACCTCGAACACCTGCATCCAACATTTAACAACATCTATGGCTCACGACATGGTGTCATACATAACATCCGCATTCATATTTGAATCCTTGCCAACCGCATCAGGATTCTTCATCATTTTCCATGGTGCCATGATCTCTAAGAATTTGAGTGAGGTTACCTGTTGTAAAGAAAATCTGTGAAATTTTCAAACTGATAAAATCTTGCTAATTGTGGAAGGTGAAAATGAATTGGAAATCCAAGTTATTTTATTCAAATCAGATACAATGATTTTCGTATGTCTTTACTCACGAAAAATTTATTAAATTTAATGGAAAATTCTATCTCGCGATCAACAATCCGCGTTGGAATCATTACCATTAATTGGTCATAAATGCCATTAATATTTAGTGGTTCGTGTTAGGGATTATTGGATGAGACAGAGTGATAATTTATTGAATCTCGAATATGTGAAGGTTAATCCCTGGATAATCGATTTTAATTCTTAATTAATCATGTTTAAAAAGGTGTGTCAATTTCGAGTGTTTCGGGAGTTCGTACTTCAAAAACTTTAAATATAGATCGAGAGGAAATTCCTGAAACCCGAAAATGTGAAGTGGTTAATTATCCCATAATCAATCTTAAGTTTTAATCAATCATACTCAATTTTAAGTATTTTGGAAAATCAAACTTCGGAGATTTTAGGATACGATATAGGATAAAAATCCGAACTCCGAACTCCGAAGTCATTAATTATATTTTGAACATTATTAACTTAATTAATTAAGGTCTAACACCTTGGAATTTTGACACTTTAGTGATTCGTGAATTCATCCTTTGTTAAATTCCCTAAGGATCATCTTTCGTTGTGATGTGTTAGATGATGTCATTCTAGATGACATGTCAAAAAAAGGGGGGTGCCATGTGTTACTTGGAATTTTATGAATCTTCAAGAGAAAGTGTCAGAAGTGGGTGCCACATGTCAACTCAGGGAAGGCTCAAAAGATACATGTTTCCTATGACTTGCATCTTTTAAAAGTCTTATGAAAATTTGTGGGTGGACTTCTGCGGGTTTCAAAGMTTTTGGGTTCTTATTGTTAAAATTTGYTGAAATACCTGAAGCGCGGAGCTCTGAAGTGCTTGTTGGGGATTTTCCTCWTTAAAATTTAGGYAGATCTAGAACTCTGGGGGCTATTATCATCATTCTATTCARATGGGAAACTCATCAATGACATACATAGTGYGCGCCTTATTATTAACTAATCAGCAAATGAATTAGATTTTAAATAACATACATGTCATTTACCAAGCTTCCACTTTATTCRGCTAAGATCATATTTTCATTTGGTGATAAGTAAAAAATTCAAGAGTTTAGAATTGTATGTGTTCCAACATAGGCTCCATCTGGGGATCACGTCTCCTTGTGAGATGTGGAAGAACAGTAGACCRAGTGCCTTTATTGGGTAAATGGAGTCATTATTGCATTTCTAGGAAACACCTTTTATAGACTAGTCATACATAGAAAAATGAACTTCGATCGAATCTCAAAAAACCTTCAAAAAACACCTAATCATTTATCTCAAGTTAGGCTATTTAAAATTTCCTTTTCGTAAAAATGAGATTGGATTTGCTTAAGATAATCAAAACAACTTTAAATAAAATATCATACTTTGGTTGATTTCGTTTGCATCAAGGTTAAGTAAATTTAATAATTTATTTGGGGAGTCCCTTGTTGGTTTAGAATGTAAATATTACTGGAAAGAGAACTAGATATTAGATTATGTTACATATACATGTATGAAATCCCTACATATATCATAGATATAGCTTCATTGCCAACAAGCCTATTCAATACCCCGGTGAAGTTATCTACATCTCCTATTGAATTTCCTTTCACCACTTCATTTATCACTTTTGCATTTGATTGAGATGGGGGAAATCATTACATGAATTTCCTTTCATCATCACTTTTGGACAAAATGGGGGCAATCAAGTTACGGATTTCCTTTCACCATTTGTCTTGGACTAGATGGGGGTAATCAGTTTATGAATTTTCTTTCACCAGTTGTCGTATATGTTAATATTTTTGAAGCTGGGGAAATCAATTTGTATGCATCATACAAGGGATGATATATGATTAAAATTTAACAATGAAGGTCTGTAAACAATATTTTATTGTACTTTGGACTAATTCTCTCCCTATCTTCAATACACCTTCACCTATAGGGAAGATTTTATGGGAATTTTGATTTTCCAGGGATTGACCTTGAGAGAATTAATCAATTAAAAATATGATAGAAGAGCTAACGTTATCAGGATTAGCCTGGACATACTTTCTTTCAGTTAAAATCATAGGAACATAAATATTTTCTCCTAATCTTGTTTTGAAGGTATGTTTTTTAAGTTTTCGGAGTCAAGGTGAAATTTTTTCTTTCTGTGAAGACCAAGGAAAGGGTAGAGAAATTCATAAATGAATAAAATCTTAGGTATAGGAAAAAAAGAACAGAACTAGAACTCATAAGGTTTGATGTGTAAGAATATCATTCCCACATAAGTTTTCTTATTGATTGTCACACCTCCTTCTCGACCTCTTTTATTCTTATTTTATTTTTCTTTTCTTTTTTTTGGAGAAGGCTTCAAAATTAATCTATAAATTTATACTTTTGTGATCTTTGATCAGGTGACAATATTTACATGAGTGAAACCCCCTTTACATTCAATAAGATTTATTTAAAATTTTATCTTGAACTATAGGGATAAGAGTTCGTACCTCAGATTTCATCTATATTTTCAATCACGTAAATCATTACTTTATCACCTATTTTGAGAGAAATCCAATATTTTGAAAACTGAGTGTTGGACTCTGATACCTCTTTATCTCTCATTCGACTGTAAGTATTCTACATGGGAACAAAATGGGAAATTTCAAAATATTCGATATAATAGAAATGATATGTGATACAAATATTTTGTATTTTTGTTTTGAGGATATCAAGTAAACCTGGTATATTTACAGTAAAAGTAAAATTTTGATAATTTACAAAAGAAGAATAAAATTTCAAAACAAAGCAGGGAAACCAAAACTAGTATATACAATGGGAATCTAAAAAAATGACTATTGCATAAAAAAAATTAGGTAACGTCCATTGATAGGAGAGTCAAGAATCTTTCCGTCGAGGTTTTCCAATAAGAAATAATTTTCCCTTCAATGACTACAATCTTGAATGGTCCAAACTGGAGATGGTCGAACTTTCCACGTTTTTCCGCATCCTCCTTCTTAGTATCCCACTTTAAAAATAGATCGCCTAGAAGAATCTCCATGTCTTTAGCGTTTTTATCGAAAAGGGCCTTCATATTATCTTGGTATTTTTGAAGTCTGTAATCTACCTCGGCCCTATTTTGTTCGACTTCAATTATTTGATTCATCCTTCTCATAATGTTGTTTGGCTCTTCATTTGTATCCTACCAAATATTCATCATAGGAAGAGTGAGATTGATAGGAAGGAAAACGTTAGTACCATAAACCATTTGAAAAGGGGACATACCTATTGATTTCTCGGTGTCGATCAGATTTTCCCATAAGGCATATTTTAGGTGAATGTGCCAAGATTTTTTATTATCTGTCAACACTTTTTTGATTATATTCATTAGGCTCTTGTTAGATGATTCATCCAATCCATTTCCCTGAGGATAATAGGCTATATAATGTCCTAACACAATGTTGTATTTTTTGGAAGAAATTGACCATTGCCATAGATTTTAAAGCTTGAGCGTTTTCAGTGAATATTTTTTGAGGAAAATTGAATATCGATAGGATGTTCTCTTCCAAGAAGTTTATAACTACCAAATCCATGGCATTCCAAGTTGGAACGACTTTGACCCATTTCGTGAAATAATCAGTAGCAGTTAAAATCCATTTATGTTGGGTGCTTGACCGTGGGTGGATTTCTCCGATGAAGTATAGACCCCATTTCCTAAAAGGTGCTTCATCCTTGAATGGGATTAAAGATAGTGTAGGGAGATTTTTCTTACTAGAGAGTAGCTAGCAAGAGTTGCAGGATCTGACCTTGGAATTCACATCAGTAAATAACTTTGGCCAATAATATCCATCTCTTAAAATCTTGTAGGTCGTTTCCCTCCAGGCGTGTGTCCTCCACACACTCCTTCATGAAAATAATTTATGAATTCTTATGTTTCATATTCTATTAAGAAACACAATAAGAAACCTAGGGGATCTTTCCAATACAACTAGCCATCAATAATACAATATTTAACTACATGTAGCTTCAAAGTTCTCTCTTTGGATGGAGTCATGTCATTCAGGGATTGAAGGGTAAGGAGGTATGAAACAATTTTGAAATACCAAGAAGAGGAAGAAAACTTACCTTCAATCTTAATCATAGGCATTTGATCATCAAGATCATCTATTTCTGGGAGATACCCATGTGATTCCAGGTGATTTATCCCGAGTTCCCTGAAAATTGATTTGGCTAATAGTTTCTCTAGGTCTTGACCTTTGACTAGTTTGGTCAGCTTCACTTCTATATCGAACTCCTAAATTTTATCCAACCACCAACCTCTTTTTCCATCACTGTTTGGTTGGACGAAGATGTCTTTGACAACACTTGTTGGCATGTAAGTGATTATTTTGGAATGAAACACATATGTCCTGAAATATTTGAGATCTGTCACCATTACGTAATCTTGTTTCTCAAGTATACCATATTTTAATTCTCCATCCCTGAGAATTTTATTGAAAAATACTATCGGTTGAATCTTCGTGCTTGATTCCAAGGATATCGACAAATTGACCAAAAAAGGCTATGTGTTCAGTTGTGGTTAAATATCCTTCTCCCATGAATTTTGGTAGGTTTTTCATACAATTTTTGGGCAAATCATGAAGGACGGCAGGAAGGACCAAGGGTGCATATCTGGAAGCTACCTTGGAAAATATTCTAGGAGGTGGAGCTTGTCCTTGAACTTTTCCACCTACTCCTCTACCTCTGGTGCCACCACCTTTAGGGCCACCTCCTTTGGCGCCACCTCCTCTAGCATAAACCATTGTAAGTCTAGGAGATGAACTTCGAGAGTTAAAAATGGGATTTTCAAAAACTTTGAGGGACTGAAGTGGTGACCTTTCGAATACTTTGGGATGTGGTGAAGGAAGTTTCGGAAAAAGGTCGTTAGGAGACAAAAAATCTAGAAGAGGAGGAAAAGGGAAATGTGGACTAGTTTCCTCAAACTTATAAGATGTATATACAGGAGAACCTATAGGGTATGAATCAAGGTATAAGATATAAGGTATAATGTATAAGGGGGTCAATGAAAACAAGTACCAAGATGTATTTTTTGTTCTGATTTGTAGGAGTATTATTCACGTCAATATCAACTTTTATCTCGAGAAAAATTACCTCCAGATTCTCAAGCTTAGCCTCGATTTTACTAGTTGATGCCTTCGCAGATGGTACTTGTTTAAAATTCTTTTCAGGGGTTAGTTCCCCAATTTGAACCTTCTAACTAACTTCTGTAACCTTGGGTTGATATATTTTACTTGCTGATGTAGCAGTTGATTTGAGGTATCCCTTTGGTTTTAACAACTTTTCGGGATCTGACACTGACATGGTCTGCTTATCATCTGGATTTCTGGTATTCTTTTGACCGAATACCAATTTTATCTATAGTGGATTATCCAAGTGAAAAATAAAAATAAGCCTTACTTATGTATTCAATCTTTGTTCACCATCAAAGATAGAAATTTACCTTGTCGTTTTCCCAGGGAAAAATAACTTCATTTCTCCATCCCTGACAATGACACCAAAAATATGTTTTTCCTGAGATTAAACTTAAGTCTCAAAGAGTAATGCCAGGCATCAAGAAATTTTAAAGAGAATGTTTTAAAGAGTGCTTTTTATACCTTTAGATATATAAGAAAAGATCCTTAAATGAAATTAACAATATGGCAATACGTAGGTCGTATTTCGTTGTCTGAGTCACAATTATAATATCAATTGATGTAAAGGAAGATTACAAGACTATTAAACAAAGAAAGGAATCAATTACTGAAGAGTCTCACCTTGTTGCAATAAATAAAATATATAGTGCACCCTTGAACATAATATAAAGTATTGTAATTCACATAGCTTGTAGTTCTTGTTTTACTCATAGTAAATACAGAGGAAAAATTGCTCACTTAATGAATTACTACTTTAATACGATTACAATAGTTGTAATAGTAAATTGCAATCAAACATTTATCATCCCTAATTTTTAGAAGATCGATCTGGCTCATTTTTTGAACTGTTTCCAAAGTTTCCTCTTTGCTCTTTATGGAGTTCTACTGGTTCATTTCAATATCAATCTGCCCCACGGCCTCTGCGATATTTCTTCCTTCAAAATAAATAAGCCTCGTGTCTAATTATGATAACGCTTCTTTCCAAGTGTCCTTTACCTCTCTGTATAATCTCTTTCTCTCTGCGAAATTTGTTTCCCACACCTTCAGGTCCATATCACCTCTCATTTTTCTAGAAGGGGAAAGTAGAGGAAAATCAGGGACATTATCTTTCTGTGCCAATATGATGTCTTCTTGAAACTTAGCTCAAGTTGAGCGAGCTTCTCTTTCCTTAATATAGATATCCTTTATATCAAGGTCTAATTCCTGGTAGCATGTATGGATGTCATCAATCTTCATAAAAAGATCTTATCAGGCCATTTCCAATCATTTGTTTATTTCCAATGCTTGAATTTGGAAGGCCAGAATGTCTATCGAGGTACCTTTGTTCACCTTCAATATAACTTGTAGTTTCCTTATAAATTCATCACATTGTGTGATTATACCCTGGTTGATTTTTGAACGCTAATGGAGCTCATCAAGATTGGCCTAGAGCTGTTGAATTTGTTGTTGATCATTAGCTCTGATCTGCTCAAAGTCTTGACTCATTTTGTCCCGGATAGTCTTTTCAACAATGTATATCTATTTTTGTAATTGTTCTACCAATAGACACTTATGTCGCAATTGTTTAGCCAAATTGTCCATAGACCATTGATTGGTTGTGGCAAAAGAACCTAACAAACTTGTAACTTCTTCTACAAATTATGTATCATCCCTATCATTCCTGTCATATATCATTCTCTTCCTTTTGGTTATCAATCCATCCTTCTAGTGTGATTCCTTTTTCATGATGGCCTTCCTTTCCCTACTAAACAAGAAATATGAAGGAGGCATCTCTTCGGGTGAGATGGGGGTAATATTGATTACCAAAATAATTTCAGAAAAAGGATTTCTGAAATTGGACTGTAGAGGAGTAAGCGATGTGATTTGAGTATCAATATCATTGGACTGTTGTTTCTCTATTGTATTTGAGGTACCAGCAGGGGTGGTTGGCGTCGAAGGTGGTATATCATGTCCCCACTTCATGTAATCTTTGATTTTTTTTCTAGTGCATGGGGGCTTATCTATTCTGATAATGAGGCTTCTAACTCTTATGTCAAAACCTTAGAGCTCTTTGACGTATCCTCAACCTGGTGTTCACCAGAATGCTCTAGTTCAGAACCTGTAGGCATGGATTCCTATGCAGGAGGAGCGGCTATTGACTCTCCTTGTAGTACCTGTGGTATATTGTTTCTCCTGTGACTTTGGAAACTGATAAAACTTTCTTGTTGGTATGGAGGCAAGGTTTGAAATCTATCATGTACCTCTTCGTAGGATCTAACTCCCCTAAATATTTCATCATAATGGGATTTTTCATGCACATATCGCCTCATGTTGAATTGGGCTAGGTGGTTTTCCACAATCTTGTGTGGGTCATGCCTTTTGAATTCATTGTCCACCAATTTGATACTTTCCAGAGTCGCGACCTCCCCTTTGGAGTAACCAAAATCCGATAAGTAAAACATGTCGACTTGGATAGGAAAAGTTTGACATACCTTTTTGTTTCTTTCCTTCATCTCCTTATTCATGCCTCATGTTACTATCTAGTAGGCCACTTCTCTACATACCAGTCGGTCCTGTAGAAATTGCGGAAGAGCATGGGGAGGAACTGAGAATCCAAAAACAATGATATAAGAGAAGTTCTCTTCAATAAAAAAATATGATAACTTTCCCATATTTCCCATAATCCTGCCTGAAATCTGAGGAGGTGGGTGGCCATACAGAGTTATGTGAACATGGATCACAACATTATGGCATATTTCGTAAATGAAATCCTTGTATTTTTCCTCCCATAGCCTGGAATGGTATAAGTGAATGGGCTCTGCACTGGTCGGGGTCCAACTCCAATTCATCAATGGTAAAGGTGTCATGAAACAGATGGCGTCCATTACATAGGTAGAAATATAAAAGGAGCGGGATGCCTCTTTGATTTTTCCATTTCGTATTCATTAATTCCTTTGGCCAAATTATATGATAACATTTTTTCCCAATTAAAAATGTATCCCTCATCTACCTTGTGCATGATAAATACCCATTCCATCGGCAAATGAGTAGGGATCTTCTTCCCAAACAACCTATAGAGAATCATGGTTATGTAAATCATGTGAGCATCCAATGACATTGTGGCATACATACCATGAGCGTCATCCCTGAACTTCTCTGGGTGCCCCCACGAGGACCTGATTATATCGTGATAACTCTTGTCATATTGGATGCATTCCTTTTGCTCAAACTCCAAAATAAATGCAACACTCTAAGTATATTTAGGATTGGGAGATAGCTTATACATTACTTGCATATTCTCTAGTCGGAAAGAGCTGACAATGACCTTTGGATGGTTGAAAATGATCCTATTCTGGATGTCGACATGCTCCAAGGCCCAACTTATAATGTCATTATACGACATGAGTCTCAATCGTGATGCTATTTTGTGCAGTTTCGACTGTGCTATATGTCTTCTTTTAGCTACATAAGAATTGTCTTCTTCATCATCAGAATCCTCTGTACATTTTATGATTTCCTATTCCATAACCTCGAACACCTGCATCCAATATTTAATAGAATCTATGGCTCGTGGCATGGTGTCCGACAAAATGTCTGCATTCAGATTTGAATCCTCATCAGCTGCATCAGGATTCTTCATCAATTTTCGTGGTGCCATGATCTCTAAGAAATTGAGTGAGGTTAAATTTTGCAGAGAAAATATGTGAGTCTTTCAAACTGATAAAATCTTGATAATTGTAGAAGGTTAAAATGAATTTGAAATCCAAGTGCTTTTATTCAAATCAAATACATTGATTTTTGTATGGATTTACTGACGAAAAATTTATTAACTTTAATGGAAATGTATATTTTGTGATCCACAATCCATGTTTGAATCATTATCGTTAATTAGTCATAAATTCCATTAATATTTGATGGTTTGTGTTCGAGAGTTTTGGATGAGACAGAGTGAGAATTTATCAAATCTCGAATATGTGAAGGTTAATCCCTAGATAATGGATTTTAACTCTTAGTTAATCATGTTTAAAAAGGTGTGTCAATTTCGAGTGTTTCAAGAGTTCAAACTTCAAAACTTTAAATATAGATCGAGAGGAAATTCCTAAAACCCAAAACTACGAAGTGGTTAATTATCCAGTAATCAATCTTAAGTTTTAATTAATCATACTCAATTTTAAGTATTTCATAAATTCAGACTTTATAGATTTTAGGATACGATACAGGATAAAAATCTGAACTCTGAACTGCAAAGTCATTAGTTATCTTTTGACCATGATTAACTTAATTAATTAAAGTTTAACACCTCGACATTTTGACACTTCAGTGATTCGTGAATTCATCCTTTGTTAAATTCTCGAAGGATCATCTTCTGTAGTGACGTGTTAGATGAAGTCATTCTAGATGATGTGTTAAAAAATGGGGGGTGCCATGTGTTACATGGAGTCGTATGAATCTTCAAGCGAAAGTGTCAGACGTGGGTGCCACGTGTCAACTCAGGGGAGGCTCAAAAGATACACATGTCCTATGACTTGCATCTTTTAAAAGGCTTATGAAAATTTGTGAGCGGGCTTCTTCAGGTTTCAAAGCTTTGGGATTCTTATCATTAAGACTTGCTAAAATACCCGAAGTGTGGAGCTCTGAAGTGCTTGTCGGGGATTTTACTCTTTAAAATTTAGGCAGCTCCAGAACTCTGGGGGATATTATGATCATTCGATTCAAATGGGAAACTCATCAACGATGGACATAGTGCTCACCTTATTATTAATTAATCAACAAATAAATTAGATTTTAAATAACATACATGCCATTTACCAAGCTTCCACTTTATTCGACTAAGATCATATTTTCATTCGGTGATAAGTAAAAAATTCAAGAGTTCATAATTATATGTATTCAAATAGGAAGGATGTTATCAATGTTGTCATAATGGTTAGGCTCATAATGTGTAATTTAGTCGATGGTGATGAATTTCCCATTGTGGGGGAACATCATCGTTTGAAACACAGAAGAGGATACTGCCTTCATAGAACACATGTAGCTACGTCCAAACAAGATATTGTAATCGAGCAAGGCCTCGATAACTTCGATGTCGATGAGGATGGTTTTTCCCTCGATTCGGATGGAGACATTTTGGAAGAGACCTTCAGAGGAGGATGGTCGACCTTCATAGGCTCTTAAGGTGATGGCAGATGGTACTAGCTCAGGGGAACCAAGTTTCTTCCATATAGTTTTGGACATGATGCATTTGGATGCACCTTCATCGATGATACAATGATGAACCGTGATGTTATGAATATTGACTGGTATCTAGAAAGCTACCAGAGTGGGGAGACATGGTTCTCCACTATCTAGATCAAATGTGATGAGTCTTGTGTCAGTTGGGTTGACTTACCCCAAGGCGAAGAGTAAGGATTTCCAGTTAGTTGGATAGGTTTGGAGGACCTCCAATACATACATGGTTGTAGGAGACTATTCCAAGTCATCGAATAGAATTGAATTGTGTGCAACCCTACCCTAAGGGTTATTGACATTTTGTCGCAATGGAATGTGAGGGATACGAATGGAAGATTTAGTATTAGGGTGTGGAATCATCAAGGGTTTTCTGGTTGTAGATGGAGCTGATTTTGAGGTGGTCGGAGTACATTCAGAGGATGTGTCGTACTGGTGACCATGTATTTGAAGAAGAATCTATTCTTCACTAGTGAGGAGGATATTGAGATTAGTTGGGATTCTAGGGTAGATGGGCCCTAGGTTCTGATATTTCCCTATTTGTGGTGGGGAAGGGTGTACCTCTTGTTGGGTATTCATCACACCTTGTTGTGGAATAGGGTTTTGCAATATGGTCGTTGTTGGTTGTTTCAGGTACTATTGTGGGGCCTGCTGAGGGGTAGGTAGTGCTAGAGGACGTGGTGTGTTCATGGATTCTTTCATCCATTTGAAGTTGGAAATTTGGGAACAATGGTGAGTATAGCGTCCATATTCACCACAAAGAGCATAAGGGAATTTTGTTTGGAGGTTGTTCTTCTTATTCTTCCCTTGGAATTTTTTTTTATTGTCCCCTTGGGGGTTCTGGTTACCTTGAATCTGGTTGCCCCCATTAGGTTGGTTTTGTTGGAGGTTGTTTCCTCCTTGTATTGGGTTATTATTTTTTCATTTTTTTTCTTTATTCTTGGCATTATTCGATTGATGGGCCATATTTTCCCTAATAAATTGTTCAAAAGTATGAATTTTTTGAATGGGAGAGGGTTGAAAAAAGTTAACGCTAGCATGTGGTTGTCCATGTGGAGGAGACACGGGATGTGGGGGACTAGAAAATGGAAAATATAGATTGTTTTGCGGCAATGATCAGTAGGGTGCATAGGAAGGTGAAGTGCTTTCATTAGTGCTCGGGTTATATGTTGAGGTAGAAGGAGAAGTTGAACTTGGTTGAGAGGTTGGGCGCATCATGGGTGCCGACAAGGATCCACTCATGGGTGGGGGGGGAGCAATAGGATATGGTTTTTTTTAATGGGGCAAAGGCTAATACGATGGCCTTCCATATGGTTGTGGATATTCAGGTGCACCATACATAGTTGGTGGTTGGATGTAAGGGTTTTGGTGTGTTGTGGTACCAACCAACCCATATGAAACATGAGACATTCCAGATTTGTCCTGGCCAAATGGTACGGGTCTAGGTGCATCAGGTAATACTGTGTATAAGTAACCTGACTAAGCATAAATGAGGTTTAACTTTTGGGCCTTGTTTATGGCTTCCTCTTCGGATTGGAGGAAGGTGGATTCTACATCTTTGGCAAGTATAGAGATGAGTGATTTTAGAAACCAATCGAGACATTGTTCTTTGGTGGTTTTGACTTTACATAAACTATGTCGCCGATGCCATTCATGGATTTGGTTGGCAATATGCATAGCTGAGGTTTGTTTTCACTCGGAGAGTAGTTCTAAACCAATGTCATGACAAACTGGTAGTTGAAAAAAAGGCCAAAAAGGCTTTGGCCAAGGATTCAAAAGTCACATGGGACCCTGATTTTTCATCCACATACCATTTGGTTGATGGAACAATGAATGTTCTTTGAAATAACCTTAAGAAAATGGATTAATCCATGATGTTGTTTAAAGAGCACCATAAGTGGAAGGTCATAACATGGTTGGCAGGATCTTCCCTCGGTTTTCCTTCAAATTTTGTAATATCTGAAGGTAGTTTGGTAGCCATGTTGGGCCATGTGGGGTCATGTAAAATGGGTTAATTCATGAGTTTAGTCATATTAGGAATGTTGAGAGACTCCAAGTATGGCATAGGGGGATTTGGTGGAGGATCAGTTCCAACCATTATGTGAGTAGGTAGTGGAACTGACCGTTGGGAGATATTTGTTGGGATTGTACTTCTTCCTTGAGAAGAAGTTTTCCCACCACCTCCTTGTGAAGGAGATCTAGTGTATGGATGATATTTGGAATTGGAACCAAGAAAAGTGGAACCAAGTAAAAATGATCCCAAAATAGTTTCACTCACGGGGGTTGTGAGATGGTTGATCCGGCAAGTTGACAAGATTAGGAACTCCTCCTAGAATAGGAGGGAGATTTTGCAAGCATCTAGAATGACATGGATTCTATAGGTCCCCTATGATGTCTGACTAGAAAAGTGAATGTGTGAAAATGGTGATGAGAAAAATAAATAAACAAGAGACTTGTATAATTTGGACCTTCACAAGATAATATAACTCACAATTGCATGTAATCAAATGAGCATCATACATAAATCAACTGTAAATAAGCATACATGTGGGTAGGTGGATTTTGTCTGCGTGGGGGAACAAATAAAACAAATTCTCTTGTCCTAAAATATGTATTGTCCTTCCTCTCAAATAACACTGGACCTTCCAAGAGCACTCAATAGTGGAGTATGAAGCCACTGTAAGAGGAGCTAGTAAAGGATGAAATAATCAGTTATAATGAGGGGTATATGTTGCATGTCCCGAAAGAGATGGCCATATTTCCCAATAGCCACAAAAAATCTGATCAAGGTGCAACTACAGCCCACAATTGTTGCCTAGGTAGATGTCCTATATTTGGTCACTAGGTACCTCGTTCAAAGTGTGACATTTAGATTTTCAGCCTCAGAAATGGGTCATGGGTTGGATCCCTTCCAAGAGTTTAGTGACTCAAGGGGGGATGCATAGAACAACTGGACCTCAGTATTCATCCCTTCATGGGTATATCCATTCCTTATGGTGTAGGAACACTTGAGTTGGAGGATTTGAAAGTTCCCTGTTTGTCAACTTCTAATGTTTGAAAATGTGAGAACCAAATAACGGGGGGTTATTTGGATGCCTACCCCTGAGATCCTACCTAGGCTAAAAAATTTCTTTTGGTACCTCCTGTGGAGGAAAACTTAGTGAGTTTTTAGAAAAGAATTAGGTGTGGTGGGATGAGAGATTGAGGTGTGAACTAATCCCATTTGAATTAAGTGGGTGTGGATAATTTCTCAAGAAATAGTGGGATATTTCAGAATTACTTTGCAGAAAACCTACATCAACCTCCACAATTTCAAGATAGAAATTATGTGAGTGAGGAGTGACTTTGTGTATGAACCAGTGAAATAATGTGCCAAATTTTAATAAGTTAGGTGTGAATTTGCAACATGTAGACTTCTTGTGGTCCTTACAAATATTTTTTACCTAGCATACTAAGTTTGATTAGTACAACCTTGCAGAATTTTAAAATCCCTAAAGAACTAGCATGTGGACATATGGGTCTTTACTAATCTTTTAAACTCTCTAGTGTTGTTTACACTAAGAAATCTTGAAACACTATCCTAGATTGCAAGCATATGGGCATGTATGGGCCTGTTACTTTGATCTTTAATCTTCCCTATTGATGTAAACTAAGAAATCAATTTCAAGAAACTATCCTAAGTTTGCAACATGTGGGCATGTATGGGCCCTTACAACTTTAAGATGATTTCAAAAAGAAACTAAGAGGATCCCTAGGGGGGATTTTTCCTCTCCTAAAGTTTTTTTGTTAAGGGAGATGAAATGTCCCTTTAACCACCTTTCTGATTCTCAAGATCACTCTATGGTGCAAGAGAAGAGCATACTCAATTATCAAAGTTAATTTATGGTCCCAATGTAAGTGTTTTTATATGTGATAGCAATAATCTCAACTTAAATTTTATAAACCAAAGAAGCCATCCATGTGGCAACCAAATAAAAATAGGAGAATATTTGGTTCATTTTACCCCCTATATGCCTATGTTTAGCTAACCTTTCAGATGGGAAATGAGTCTAAGTGGAGTTCATGGGCATTACAAATTGCATGAAAGAAATAATTTGAAGGCTAGGGGCCCTCAAATCATCCCCAAAAACCTTACAATTTTTAAAGTCTGGATATGTGCATGGGTTAAAATACTGACAGGTGCGTAGTGGGTTCACAGTGTGTAGAATGCAGAGATGAAAGAAGCATCTGGGGCACACAGTGCATTGAGTGTGCATCTATGTGCTGGAATATTCGCGCACTTTCTGATACGTGTCGAGGGAAGATGTTTGAGTGAAATTCTCCTCCTCCAACTTAGAATTTTGCTTTTGACAGGTAAGGGTGGGCCAGTTTTGGTACCTGCAAGAGAAATTGATTAAAAATAAGTTCTCTCTAAGACAAAATAGGGTGTAATTTGATACCTTCTCCCCATCATGGTCGTCAATCTATTGTTCCCATTTCGTCACTTGGGTGAGAAAAAAAATGGCACTTCCATGCCTAGTTGGGCATGCTAGATAAGATAGAAGTTCGTGAGTGGGTTAAATAACACAACCACGTGTAATAAACAAATAAACAAACTAAACCAACTAAGGAAATAAAAACTAGAATGCATAAAAAACTTAGAACAATAAACAATCAACCAATGACCAAGATTATGCCACCAATGGATAACTATATTAGTTGGAAAAACACCGTAGAGAAAAATGAGGACTTATGAGTCCCCTCTTCCTCCTTGGGAGGGGTCTTGAGTTCCCTAATGGAGAGCTCTTATTACAATGGAAGAAAAATGACAAATGATGAAGAAAATCAATGGCTAATCCCTCAAGACGTGAGTGGAATAGCCTATTGCATTGATGCTTGAATACTCCAAGGAGAAAATAGGATTCTCAAGGGAGGATTGAGGTAGCATAAAAATACTATAAATATCTTGGTTTCTTAGTGCACCCATGGCTTCTATTTATAGCATCTCTTAAAGGAAAAATACAACTAGTTCTTGGTGTACACAAGGGGTGCTTTAGGGCACCCTTTGGTCTTTGACCATCCCCCCATTTGAATTTCGCTTAGTTATGGAGGTCAAATAAAGTTGGGATCTGGTCCATAAGTGGTTGGGGGGGCGACAAGAACCATAAATGCGTCATTCATAGGAGTGCGTGGATTTTCTCATAAACATTTGCACATTGAACGCTTTGAGGGATTTGTTGGCCCACACACTGTGCACACGCTTCCTTTAGTGATTTTTCACATGTCAATTTTTTCCCAATTTGTATAGTTTTTTCCTTTTGAAATGCATTTTAGTGCTACAAGTGAACTAATTGTTGTTAGCATTGTTGTATTTCTGTAACCATTTGTGTGTAATGTTTTGGATGAAATTCAGTGATAACAACTTCCATGAAAGAGAATACTGATATCAGATGTAAGAAAATATGGATAAGAAAAAATGAAGAACAGGTGAACAAAGTCCATGTCCCATAGATTTCAAGATTGGAAATAAAAGGAGATGAAAAAAATTCTACAGAGAAAAATAAATATGTCAGATACATAAAGGTTTGGAAAACAAGTGAAAGAAAAGAATGAGAGGTAAATAAGGAACAAGTTCAAGAGATTGTACTTTCAGACATTGTAGTGAAATATGAATCCACAGACACAAAGAAATAAGTCAGAGGTCAGAAAGATGATGAATCTACCAATGAACATGATTATGAATACACATAATAGCAGGAATTTTTCTGAGCCATCCAACTTAGAGACTCCCAGGTAACATGAATATTAGACAGGGGAAGTCTATGCGATAGCTGTGACAAACCAAAGTACAATCCTTCAAGAAACTTGCAGAGTTTGAATAGACATATCCAGAGAAGTCAGTTAGAAGAAGTACAATCAATTGTAGTAATGAATACTTCATGATAGTACAATGATAAATGGGTCAACATTATGGACAATTGTGCAGTAGAGTCTTGGATAGTATGGACAAAGATGGATTCATAAGAAAACTTAGCAGGTTTGGATAGATATATGATAGTGGACGAGAGAATGGATTCATAGATTGGTTCAGAGAGTGGTTCAAAGACAAAGGAACATTATCATAATGGATGATAATTACACAGGAAATAGCTCAAACAATGTTAATGGATTCAAAATTGACAGATATTTTTTAGACACATGCAGTGCATACAACAGTTCACATTCAAAATAGAGTAATGCTCAGAAAAAACAATGACAAAACTCCCTATGAGTTATGGAAACGAATACCAACAAATGTGAAGCACTTCATAGTATTTGGAAGAAAATTCTACACCAAAAGAGAAGATGGAAGAATGGGAAAGTTTGAATTTCGTGTGGAGAAATGACTACTTGTTGGTTACTTAAGTACAAGGAAATCATACAAGTGTTACAATATGAGGTTGAACAAATTTGTGGAAAGCATCAATGTAACAATTGATGAAACAGGTGGACAAAATTAAAGGAAGAAGAAAATGAATCAATGAAACAACTTTACGTAGGAGAAGCAGAAGATGCAAAAGAAGTCTACATCGAACAACCATAAGGATTTTAGTTTTCAGAGAATGCATATTATGTGTGAAAATTGAATAAGGCCTTGTATGGTCTAAAATAGACTCCTAGAGTATGGTAGTATAGAATGGATAAATATCTACATCAAGCAGGGTTCAGAAAAGGAAGTGTAGACAACAACCTCTACATCAAGGTTAAGCCATAAATTTTCAAAGGATACGTAGAATGAATTTGAAATGTCATTACTTGAAGAACTATCCTTCTTTCTAGGTCTTCATATATGTCAAATCAACCAAGGAATTTTTATTTCTCAAACTAAGTATATAAGACAAAGGCTAAATAGGTTCGGAATGGAAGATTGCAAACCAATTACCACTTCTATGAAAACTAGTTGCAAGTTCAACAAAGATGATGATTCAAAGTCTACAAACCAAAGTAATATAGGTCAATGATTGGTAGCTTACTATATGTGAACGCATCTAGAACATATGTAATGCAGGCATTTGGACAAGTGTCACGATTTCAAGCAACAAAAAAGGAATCACATATCTTAGTAGTGAAGAGGATTTTCAGATATCTCAAAGGAACGAAAGAGTTTGGATTATGATATCCAAAAGCAAAGGATCTATCAATTATTGCCTACACATATGAAGATTGGGCAGGTTGCATTGATGATCGATGAAGCACCAGTGGAGAAACATTCTACTTGGGTGAATGTTTAGTATCTTTGCTAAGAAAGAAACAATCATCAATATATTTATCTACAACCGAATCAGAGTATATTGCAGAAACATGATGTTGTACTCAGGTTCTAGGGATGAAACAAACTTTCACAGATATACAGGTTGAGTATGATGAGCCCATTCCAATCTATTGTGA
>SNQJ01S0160725.1:0-21681 GCA_010110895.2 Picea sitchensis
ATTTCTACAAGTGTGGATTTAGCATAGTTTAATTTGATGACTTGTAAAATCATTTTGGTGTCTTGCCTTGAGATATTCATTCAAAAGTACTACAACTCATTGGAAATTACAACATTATAATTGCATATACAGTGCATTGTTATTGCACAATGTGTAATTTGGGCAAATCCCAACCCAATCCACGGATGAGTGACAACTACATGAGTACCTACCCATTGTCACCTTAGATAGACATTCCGTTCACTTTAGTGATGATGAAACCACCAAAAGGGGGGAATCTCGATGACCCTAAGGGGATTGAGATGGAAAAGTGAGATGATGATGAGTGGATCCCCTATAAGTCAATCTTGTAGGTGAAGAAAGACTTGAGAAGGGTCTTGTGAAAGGGTAAACGGTTGCCAAGGGTTGTGTACATACAAAACAATGTTAGACCTACATGGAACGAGACAAATGATAAGAAAAAAATCCTTAAATAGCCAATGGGGATTCAACAAGAAAACTTGTTGTCCCAAATTTCAGCAGTATATGTGTATAAATAAGCAATAAACAATTACCAATGGCTACAAATTAAACCACCAAAATCAAGTATAAGATGATGGAAACTAAGCTAGGAATGACTAGTTAAACTTCCAATAAACAAAGCAAGATTTTGAGGATTTTTAGGGATGTTTATTAGGTGTTATCAACAAGTTATTGTGACAGCCAAATGGCTATAGCAAACGATTTCTACAAGGGAAAAATATAACCCACTAAAATTAGCAAACAATCCACCCAAAAGATATCCAAAGACAAGTGGATTAATTATGGCAGCTTGAAAGAAAATTTCAATGGTAGAATAGTGAGAAATGAAAGGGTTTAGATGAGTTTGTTGCAACTCTAATGGATGTAGCATTATTTTGTAACATAAAAGAGAAATAATTGGCTAAGTAAGACCTTCCTAGGGCACAATAAATCTTATAACATGTGAAATAGATTCCAAATTGAGCAAATGAAATATCTCAATTTTTCACGTATATCAATGCAAAAAATTTATATCTCCAATGCAAGTGGATTAGTTCCTTATCAAGTAGGTTAATGGAGTCTCTTGTGTGAGAGCTAGGGTTTGTTACTTCTCTACGGGTGTAATCCCTTTTACTCCATGTTATCGCACAATTTATAGGTTGGGAAAATCTCAATCCAACCACCAAAATGGTGACAACTAAGAGAGAACCTATCCACTGTCACCTTAGGTAGGTGTTCTTGTCACTTTAGAGTTGAAGTGGTCACCTCAAGGGGGGAATCCGGTGTCCCTATGGGGGAAAGAGGTGGAAAGTGTGATGTATGAAATAATTCCCCCTATAGGTCAAGTTGCTATATGGAAAATGGAACTTGGTGATGAGGCTTGAGGGTTGTTTGAGGTCTCCAAAGCCTTGAGTAACCTGGAAAGAGATAGTACATGCCCGAGACACAAGGAAAACCAAGTATACAATGCAATATATCAAGTAGAAAAACAATTTAAGCTTGATGTTCCTAATAGCAATAGTAAACAGAGATATATATCAGCAACAAACTTATTAAATGAGTGTGTTAGATAAGATGCCAAATGTCAAGATAAATTTGAGAAATAAACTAGCAAAGAAATAACACCACTTTAGCGATAAAACTTGTGATTTTAGCATGATAGTATGACTGTAAAATAGAAAATCTACAACAAAGGATAACAAACTTAATGGCTATAGGAAAACAATCTAAATATTAGCAAAGTTTAGAAATAAAAGTTACTCCTAATTAGCCTAAAAAGTGCACTAGGGTTAGTAGTTTGTTAGGAAGAAATTATAGCTAGTTCATAGGGTTATAAGGTTATCTTTTCTGAAGCCCTAGTGGTTGTAGGTTAGTTTTGTAACAACAACAAATTTTAGTGAGAGAAACGAGATGCCTCAATAAGGAAAGATAGCCTAAGGCTCAAATAAAAATATCCAAATGAGAGAACTTCAAGACCTTGACTTTTCATGTTTATCAATGCAATATTTTGTTTCTCCAATGCAACGACTAGTGCCTTTGATTAATGGTTTAATGGGGTCACAAGATAGAGATCTAGAGATACTATCTCCTTGGGGATGTAAATTCTCTTATTCCCTAAACTAATTATCCTAGCTAGGGTTTAGGCTAAGGGGTGTATGCCCTTATACTTCCTTAGAAAACCCTTGCAAACAATATTTCTATGACAGATTATGGTGGAGCTAGGTAGGGTTGTATGTTCGTATACTCCCTACTTAACTTATCAAAAACNAGAGATATATATCAGCAACAAACTTATTAAATGAGTGTGTTAGATAAGATGCCAAATGTCAAGATAAATTTGAGAAATAAACTAGCAAAGAAATAACACCACTTTAGCGATAAAACTTGTGATTTTAGCATGATAGTATGACTGTAAAATAGAAAATCTACAACAAAGGATAACAAACTTAATGGCTATAGGAAAACAATCTAAATATTAGCAAAGTTTAGAAATAAAAGTTACTCCTAATTAGCCTAAAAAGTGCACTAGGGTTAGTAGTTTGTTAGGAAGAAATTATAGCTAGTTCATAGGGTTATAAGGTTATCTTTTCTGAAGCCCTAGTGGTTGTAGGTTAGTTTTGTAACAACAACAAATTTTAGTGAGAGAAACGAGATGCCTCAATAAGGAAAGATAGCCTAAGGCTCAAATAAAAATATCCAAATGAGAGAACTTCAAGACCTTGACTTTTCATGTTTATCAATGCAATATTTTGTTTCTCCAATGCAACGACTAGTGCCTTTGATTAATGGTTTAATGGGGTCACAAGATAGAGATCTAGAGATACTATCTCCTTGGGGATGTAAATTCTCTTATTCCCTAAACTAATTATCCTAGCTAGGGTTTAGGCTAAGGGGTGTATGCCCTTATACTTCCTTAGAAAACCCTTGCAAACAATATTTCTATGACAGATTATGGTGGAGCTAGGTAGGGTTGTATGTTCGTATACTCCCTACTTAACTTATCAAAAACCTTTAACTTTGAACAAAGAAAAAAATAAAAATTGTAGCCTTTACCAAATTCAAGTTGCAATAAGATAAACTCTTAACATGCCAAGATAAACCACCATAAAGAGATAGAAATGACCTCCATAAGCTAGCACATCATCATCATGTAGCCAATAACCAAATAGAACACCATACCATAGCACAAGAGAGCAAAAATATTGAAGGTAGAGAAAATTTCAGTCCTTAGCCTCTCATAATGGGAGAGATATGTTATAAAATGAGATTCACATGATCTCTATTTATACAAAAACCTTAAAACATAGTTTGTCCACTTAGCAAGGATAAAAAATAACAGAATGGGTCAACAACCCTTATATTACCCCTTGCATCAAATAATAATATTTATTTTTCACTTTAACACAATAGAAACCCTAAAAATAAGATGATGTCACCCCTTTAGGGGATGTTTTGACCACTTGAACAAGTCATTGGAGAAGAGAATGGAGGTTTTTGGGGATCCTTGAGCCTCCTCATCATGTGATAGGGTCAATCCATGCCTCCTTTGTTCAAAATATGCTAAGTGCCAATGTGTAATAACTCCATCACCATCAAACCCCCTCAATCATGACGTCAAGCCTCAAAAGATGATGTTTTGCCTCTCCTAGGGAAGTTGTTTGGGTACTAGGGGCTGGATAAGATCCTCCTTGATGACATGTAAGTATCCAAAGTAATGTTTCTGTGATCCAATATGTGGTCCTACAACATCCAACCTATGGGCTCCTTTCCCCATGGAAGCCCAAGCTAGGCTTGCTCTCCCAAAACTGGCCACCAAGCAAGGTCTCGTAAAACAAAAGGGTACGCCCTCCAAATATCTCAAGTCAAAGATATCATGACAAGTGTAAAATACATATAATAAGGAATACACCTAAAAATTTGCATCAAAACTACCTCATCAAATTAAACAAATGCTAAAAAACCCTATACGGTTGATCAAGTTTAACTATGGGAGGGGTGTCATAAGAGTCCTATTGGCTAGGCCAAATCCCTCAAGTAGGGGATGCTCCCAAGGATGACCTTTCAAGGTTATGTAATGGATGATGATGTGGAAGGGTTTTAGACTTCATAGGTTAATGAGTTTCATGACATACAAGGGCTCGTATTATCTCATTTATGGGTTCCTTTGTAGAGGGTGTGTGGCACCTTTGTTTGCAATGCACTTTTTCCAAGCCCATATTATTACCATTCTTTCTTGTTATTTGTTTCATGTTTTAAGGAACAATTTGAAGGTCAATGTCTTGGCGTGGTGTCCAGATAACGATAATGTCATTCACAAATACCTCGTGGAAATGAGAAGGTTGGCTCATGATGAGACCCCCTTTCTCTCAGTTGTGTAACTGAGAGCCACGACCCTGGCTTGGTGACTATATGAAGGTAATGTAATACCGTTAAATACCCATGATCGTGATAGGTCGGATCGTGATGAGACCTCCCATCCTCCAACTAACCCCTTAAGCATTCACTATTATTTATTTTTGTAGGCCCCCCTTCTCTTTCAGAAAAGCATTTCATTACTTTCTCGAGGATCCCTGGGAGAAGAATCTAGAAGGTCTATATTTAGGATTTTATATTTTTATCCAAAACCAATCCCTTTGGGCCTCCAACCCCTTCTTCCCATGAAATGAGGTACATGCCCTTCTTGGGTCACTAAATTCAAAGGGCCTAGAAGAAGACAATATGTGGGGAGTGTAATGAGAAGAAGGTGGTAAGTATGGTTGGGAATGGTATGATAACCCCTCAAGGGACCCCCAGTCACAAACCTTCCCCAAAGGTTGGCCACTTACTAGGAAATCTATGACACTTACCAAGGTGAAACAGGTTCAAAAGAATAATGTCCAATCATGTGTTCTATAATCAAAAGTAGATCAAATACAACATGTTTAAATGCCTTAAATATTAGGGTGATTACATGCCACAATACTTTACTTGTACCGCATGGAGCAAGACCCATTTGCATTCCAAACGTTAGTTGGTGTGGTGGATGCACTGACAATGGATCATAATGTGGTGATAGAGAGGGATTTTGTATGTGAAAGTGGGCATTGTTGGTTGTGTGATCTCTCGGCACTCCATATATGCAACCTTAGGGCCTTGAGACATCATCTCCTTAGTTATCCCACAAAATGGGGATAACACTCCCTAGAGCAAAGAAAACTTAGCAAGGTAAATATAGGAGGGTGTAAGCCCTTTTACTCCTCCTAGAAACCTTTGCAAATAGATTTTTTTCAATGATACAATGATAGATATTGGTGGAGGGTGTATGCTCTTATACCCCTCCAAGGGTTTTTACCAAAATAACCTTGAAACAAGAAGAAAAAACAACAATATGCAAAAAATTGCTTACCAATTCCAAGAGATAGCAAGTAAAACCCTCATCTACCAAGAATATTTTGCCACAATAGCAAGACCAAATAATCCAAGAGATATCACTAGTCTTCCTTCCAATAGACAAGTAATCAACATCCACAATAGCACAAGAGAGAGATATGTCGATTTTCCCAAGTAGGGAAAACATTTCAGCCAAGAGGTATGTAATATTCAAGTGAGTTATGTCCAAATGAAATATGAGGTGACCTCTATTTATATGAGGTCACCTAAAATAGTTTTTCCACATTCATAACTTGAGGAGGCCGACCTCACAAATTTTCCTTCCTAAACAATACTTTTTACCAAATATAAAAAATTACATTGAAGAAAGCCCTAAAATGATGATGTCACTCCCTTAGGAGGTGACGTAGGCGCATAAAGATAAAAATGTTGATCTTGTTGAGGAATTTTTTGGGCATCCCAAGGAAAAATGTCAATGTGGTCAGGTCTTCCTTCAATAAACATATCATATCATCATCAAATAACTTGCACCACCAAACCCTATCCTTCCAATTGATGACGTCATGCCCCAAAAGTGAAGTGTATGGCCTCCAAAGGAAAACATTGGGGCCAGGATGGCTATCAAATCACCTCTAATGGATAATCAAATGCCTCCAAAGGCAACGTCCCTCATCCAAGATGTCCCAATTAGTGGGGTATGGCATTCACTCTACTAAGACAAGTAAATCCTCCCTCCAAGGGTCTCAAGTCATATGTATTATTCCAAGTAAATCACATTTAATAAAGAACCACCTAAAAGTGTGCATCAAATCTTCCCTTTTAAATTCAAACAAGTACTCAAAGACCCTATGCAATTTTCCAAATTTAAATATGGGAGGGGTGTCATAATGCCCTATTGGGTGAACCAATTCCTCAAGTAGGGGATGTTCCCAAGGAGAATCCTTTCTAGGTTATGTAGTGAATGTGAGGTGGATGGGGTTATACTTCTAGGTATGGGTTTTCATGACATACAAGGGTTTTTATTGTCTCATTTATGGGTGCCTTTGTTGAGGGCTAGCCACATCATTTTCCTCTTTTTGTTTTTAAAGCATATTTTTCCGAGACCTTTATTAACCATTCATTTTGCATGTGTTTCCAAGTTGAAGATATTAAGGGGAACTAAAAGGAAATGTGCATCCCACATACGCTCTACCTTGGTTTGCATGCTTTTCCAAGTTGAAGTCAATAAGGGAAACTAAAAAGAAATGCATAGCCCACATACACTCTACCTTGGAAAGCACGATTTATCAATTAGTTATCTATTGTATGGGTCGCTTATTTTTTTGAGAGGTGTTTCATTTCTCTTCGGATACAAGGGAGATATTTTATTGCATGATGTTTTTTTCAGGGCACCTCCGAACCTTGTGGCCCCTTTTTCCCATGAAATGGCGTACATGCCCTTCTTGGGTCAATAAGCCTAAAAACCTAAAATATGGGGAAATGGAGGGGAAGAAGTAATGGAAAGTGGCAAGTAAGAGCGATAATGGTACAATGACCCTTCAAGGAGACCCTATTGAATTTTCTCTATGCTAGGCTCAAGCATGAAGTTTATTTCAATTTTAGCATTTACTTGAACCATAAACAAATACAGCTACACCATTAACAATTGTTGCAATAACCAAGAGAAAAAGAAGAAACACCATGCACAAGAACACAAGAAATATCTTGGGAAACCCTTCTCAACAAGGGAATAAAACCCAACAATCCTTTGCTATATTCTCAAGAGAAATACCTCCAACACCATAGACCTAGCACACAAAAGGGTGCTCTCCAAAACCAAGAAGCTAGTGCCCAAGAGAGGTGTGCACTTCAGCCCTAGAATATGTACTTGTTGAAATTTCCAAAATCACATGTTTGTTGTGTTTCCTCAATGAGGAAATCACCTTTATTGATACTCGACTGGACACATCAAAAGTGGTGTCTATTGGCACAACATGGCCGACCTCAATAACTCATAATATAATTAATAATTACAATATTAATTACCTTTTACAATAATAATTAATTATCTTTCTCTTTATGGTCAGGCCAAATTGTACCCTTTACATCACAATTAGGGTTACATGTAAATATTACTCTTAGACAATATAGCAAGGGATATCACACACCCACTAGTTCTCAGCCACTAGGGGCACATTCACATGTGCTCAGCCACAGGGACGTCCTACTCAACAAATATCTATCTCACTGAGTCTCACAGGAGAATCATCTAGAGTACCACATCGTCTCAACTCTCTAGACATAGGAGAATTATACACCCATCACATGGGCACCTTTCACCCCTCACAGGGGTACACATCATTTCATCTCAAATGACACACACATCGCATCGTCATACTCACCCCACATAGGGGCATACACATCGTTTCATCTCAAATGACACACCCATATCATGGGAATCCTCACCCCACACAGGGGCACACAACGTTCCATATCAATCTCAGAGAGGAACAACACAACCATCTCATGGGCACACCCAATTCATGGGCTCTCTCACAAGCTGAATCACTTAGTTTGAGTCCTGGAGGATGTATCATGAAATTGTAATCATCAACACTCCCTCTCAGCTAGGGAGGCATTCTCCACTAGGCCAAGTCTCTCATGGAAGTACTCAAACTTCGTCTTGGAAAGCAGTTTGGTTAAGATATTTTCAATATGCTCATGTGTAGGAAGGTACTGCATGTGTACTTCTTTCCTCTGCACCATGTGTCTGATATAATGATATTTTATCTCAATGTGTTTAGATCTATCATGAAACACATGGTTCTCAGAGTGCTTCTGGTTATCACAATGAATAATGGTAGGATCCATCTCATGATCAAATAAATTTGTCAGGAGATTGCGAAGACAAAATGCTTCGTGAAATGCCACACTCAATGCTATATACTCTTCTTCTGCGGTACTCAAGGCCATAGAGCTGTGTTTCCTATTGCACCGGGAAACCATGGTAGACCTCAAGGTAAAACAACAATCAGATGTGCTCTTTCGGTCCACTGTGCTCCCTGCCCAATCTACATCAACATATCCCTGCAAACTCAAGTCTACACTGGAGGAATATCTTAGGAAATATACAACTATGCCTCGTAGATATATCAATACATGATTCACTGCTATCTAGTGATTTTGTCTCGATTGACTGATGAACCATGAATACCTCTGGCTGCAAATATCACTTTTTACTTCTCGACACATCCATCGACTGCATACTTGATCTTATAGATCCACTTTGGAAGTCACTACAAACTTCCCTTCTGGTCTCAGAACGATATCCCACACATCATTCTTCAAGATGGAATGATATTCTTCTTTCATGGCATATTTCCATACCTGCTAACCTATTGCTTCTCCATAACAAGAAAACTCAGTATCAATGATGTGTCTCATGTATGAAACATGGCTCGAAAGTCTCTTTGGTCTCTTTCTCTCTCAGAATGTGCCTCGAGGAGATGTATGTCCCCTTTCCTCTTGCATATTTTTTCGAGCCCAGGAAGGCCTTTTATGGCCTATTGCAATGTCTCTGGAAATATCAACTAGAGAAACTGGATCGGTTCAATCAATGGTTGTCTCCCTCTGAACTGTTGAAGGGGAGAAGGTATTGTCTCTTCCTTATTCTCAAATAGTTTGACTCCCTCTGAAGTCTGAAGGATAGACATCTTCCTTTTTTTGTGTTTGCTAACCTGGAGATATCTCATGTCTTCTCAGGTACTCTACTGACTCTATAGTATTTTTATGAACTCCGTACTAGGATAATAACCAAGATGGCCTCCCATGGGGATAAAAATCAAAATGGCCTCATGTACTAGAATAATAATCAATCAAGAAAATTTGGACTCCCGTACTAGGGATAATGGTCCAAGTCATGAGGGCTCCCACACCATGGATAATACCCTTTATTACCAAAATGCAATCAACTACAGGTTAATGATTAAATTAAATAAGGAATGTAGTAAAACAACTTAGTAACTTACCCTAGTCTACAATTATGCTCACTCTTGTATTTGGTATTCCTAAGAAAAGGTTAGAGGAAGTAATCCTCATTTCTCATGTATTCATCTTTCTGAGGTGGGTCTAGATCAATTTTTGCAGAAAATTGTGAAACCCTAGACCCTAGGGCCAAAAAATCAAAATGCTCGGAAATGAAATCTAAAGGATTTTAAAGGTGCGTTGAAGGAGGTCTTACACTCCTATGCATTTTTCATCCCCAACTTCCAAGTATTGAGTACTCGAACACCCAAAAAGAGAGGGCCATACAGATTTTCTAGAAACCCTCGGAGGGTCGTACGGTTCTCCAAAAGGGAGAAGATGACTACTTTAATTCTTGTGCAATGGGTTCTTAAAGACCTAATATCTGATACCATGTTGAATTTTATCTATTCTAGGCTAAATAATTAAGTTTATTTCAATTTTAGCATTTACTTGAACCATAAACAAATGCAGCTACACCATTAACAATTATTGCAATAACCAAGATCACAAGAAGAAATACCATGCACAAGAACACAAGAAATATCCTGGGAAACCATTCTCAACAAGGGAAGAAAACCCAACAATCCTTTGCTATATTCTTAAGAGAAATACCTCCCACATCATAGACCTAGCACACAAAAGGGTGCTCTCCAAAACCAAGAAGTTAGCACCCAAGAGAGGTGCGCACTTCATCCCTAGAATATGTATTTGCTGAAATTTCCAAAATCACATGTTTGTTGTGTTTCAATCACCTTTATTTAAACTATACTAGACACATCAAAAGTGGTGTCTATTGGCACAACAAGCCCGACCTCAATAAATCATAATATAATTAATAATTACAATATTAATTACCTTTTACAATAATCATTAATTTGCTCTTTATGGTGGGGCTGACTTGTACCCTTTACATCACAATTAGGGTTACAGGTAAATCTTACTCTTATAAAATATAGCAAGAGATCTCACACAAACACTAATGCTCAGCCACTTGGCACACGTCCACCTATGCTCAGCCACAGGGACGTCCTACTCAACATATCTCTATCTCATTGAGTCTCACATGGGAATCATCTAGAGTACCACATCGTCTCAACTCTCTACACATAGGAGAATGATACACCCATCACATGGAAACCTTCACCCCTCACAAGGGTATACATCGTTTCATCTCAAATGACACACCCATCTCATGGGCATCCTCACCCCACACAGGGGCATACACATTGTTTCATCTCAAATGACACACCCATCTCATGGGCATCCTCACCCCACACAGGGGCACACAACATTCCATCTCAGTCTGAGAGAGGAACGACACACGCATATCATGGGAACAACCAAATCATGGGATCTATCACAGGTTGACTCACTCAGTATATGTCCTAGAGGATGTCTCATGAAGTTGTAATCATCAACAAACCCCCCAGTAGCAACCCTTTCCTTGAGGGTGGCCACTTACTAGGAAACCATGACACTCACCAAGGTGAAATAGAGAGAAAAGCATAATTTCCAAAAAGACGCTCCATAATCAAGAGAATGTTTAATGCAACATATTCAAATGATTCAAGTATTAAGGTGACACTTACCACAAAACTTGACTTGTTTTCTCATGGAGCAAGATCCATTATCTTTCAGAAGCAAGTTGGTGTGGTGAATTCCATCATGATGAAAAAAGAAGTATTGTGCTAAGGAAGGGCTTTGTCTGTGTGAGTTAACATTAGTAGTCAATCCATCTCTTGGTACTCCATGTCTACAAATTGAGGGCCTCAAGACAACATCTCCTTATTTACCCCTAGAAATGGGGGGTAACATTTGGGTCCTACTTGGGGACATGTACTTGTCGTAGAGTGCATGAGAACCGAAAAATATCCTGGAAAGACCTGTGCCTACAAACACATTGAAACTAACAAAATGTTGGATATTGAGGGTGGATTGCTCACCCCTTTGTCCATATTAAAAAAAAATCCCAAAAACCCAATCTTAGAAAGAAAATTTTACATTTTTTCAAAAATTTCTAAACTAACATGAAAAATTATCTAAGTAAATGAATCATACAATCATGAATATATGAACATAAAGAAATATGTAAATGAGATATGACATGTAAACTAAGTAAATGTAACTAAGCTATCATGATCACACGAATGCAAATGCATGGGAAAGAAAATGACCTACCTACTTACCTGGGGCCCATGGCCCTGAGGAAGTCAAGTTCCTTTGATGTATGGTCAAAGGAGAGACACATCAACTATTAATGGCATCTTCCTCCCATCCATGGCACATAGGTAATATGTTCCCTTCTCAAACTTCTTGATGATGTAAGGGCCAAGCCACAAAACTTCATTCATCTTGTCATACTTGGGATTTCCCTTTCTTTTATCCCACATGAGTGCAAGGCTTCCTTCATCAAAATCCACATAAGGTATGTCTTCAATGTAATGTTGTATTGTCGGTTGCACCTTGACCATGTCCTTGATAAAATCCTCTCTTTCAATACCCTTCTTATATTCATCTTTCTTGAATATCTTGATGGATCCTAGATATTTTCCTTGGAACTCTACAAGCTTCTCCTTATACTTACCCGTCCTTGGGAGTAGTGTATCTAGGAAATCCTCCTATGCAAAAGGAAAATCCTATGGATCATACTCAATGATCTAGCGTGGCACATCAAACTCACACTCATTGTGATAATCAGGGTGATTCAGATCCATTATGTGTTTTTCAACCACTTGTCGGCTATACAAAATATCAAAGGTACCATACCCCATAGGAATATGAGCATGAGTGAGATCCATACAAAGAAAACCTCCAAGATTAGCATACCAAATTCTTGATAAGAACATACCCCAAGTATCTGGAACATCAATCAAAACTATGTTCACGATGAGGCTAATTTGAGGGAAGTCTTTCAAATAGACCTCAAAATATTCTATGAGGCCATATACCTTCACCTTATTTGAGTCAATACCATAAACATTTGTGTATGGATGGGTAGTCTTTAAGCCGAGTTGTTTCATGATGTTTAATGGGATTATATTTATTGAAGCTTCATAATCCAACGTGCAGTTATTCAAATGGAGGCCATTCACACTTAAAGAAAGGTAGAAAGGAGGGGTTTCTTCCCTTTGCTTTCCATGATACATGGTGTTAAAGATCACATGATGATATTCTAATTCTGCTGGTACTTTCAATGCTTTCAAGACTTCCTTTCTTACAGAAGGGATTTTTCACATCTCAACCACAGGTACTAACATATTCATCTTCCCAATCATAGCTAGTACATTTATATCCAATTGAAACTCTTCTTCTATTGGTTCATGCTTCGGGAGCAAGTCACAAATTGAAGGTGGAGGAGGTGGAGGCACTTCCTTGGTAACCTACGATGGAGACTTTACTACCTTTGGTAGAGTAATGAATCTTTGTTTCTTCTTTCATATGTCGATATTTCCTTCTACCTCATCTCGTTCTTGTTGTGGAAAAAAATCCACTATGGATAAGTGAAACCCCTCTTGGATCAAGACTCCTTTGATCCAAGACAGAAGGTAACAAATGGTTCCCTACTTTCTCATTAATCTATTCTATATGCCTACAAATATAATAAGAAGAGAAGATGAGAGAATGGGATAGATGATCTACCTCCTTTCAGTCGGTTTTCCTTGATGTTCCAACCCTTGATATTGATGTCCAAGCTCTTGGTGCAAGAGAAATCATGCAAAGAATAAAGCAATACTTCCTTCTTCCACAATATATTGTTAATAAAAATAGATTTATCTATATCAAACTAGGAAAAAATAGACATTCATACAATGAACAACATAATCATGAGAGGAATAGGTAATATGAATGTCAAGAGAATAGCAGTGTGATACTCCAAATTTAATTCCTTCCCCTTCACCCAAGAATGGCCTCCATTATATAGGAGTTGAGGCATAACAACAATAAGATAATTTTGAAGAGAGGATAGGATCAAATGAGGATTTATCTAAACAAACAAGATTGACCTTGCCTTGGATAGAGGGTAGCTCAAACCAACCTCTAACCAACTGAAATCTCATGGAAACAACCTGTCAAAATAAGGCATAATTGTTGCAACCACTTCATCACCCCCTAGAACTGAGCATAGGGTGATAGTATCACTCCCCTATAACTAATAAATGAGTGATGACAAGGGTTCATCCTCCAGTTTATATGGGTAGGGGAGCGATGGTACTAAAAAATGGCCAAAAACTCAAGGTGAAAGATAGTATTTCGACCTCCAAATGATAGGTTTCGCTTCCAACATGTCTAGGGATTATGACAAACACTCCCACATGGTGATTAAATTGTGATGCTTGGTAAAGTGTGACGCTTAAGTGCGACAAATAGGTGTGTAACAAATTTTCCCTAAAGTGTGAGGTCGGAATAAAAGTTGATGGTCGAAGAACTTTACAAAAATATATGTGCAAGGTGTTGGAAATATAACTGAGAGGGGGGGTGAACCAGTTATGTATATAAGATTGAACCTTTTCTTATTATTTTCTAATTCTTTCGTGATTATTATTTAATGTGTTGTTGATAAATTAACATGCATAGATATACAATATTTGATCAATGACACAGAATACACATAGACACTGATTTTCATGAGGAAACCCATAAAGGGTGAAAACCTCTTCTTTTTAGGATGTCAATCAAGCTCCAACTTTCATGTACATCACAGTCTTTGAGATCCAACTCAAATATGAGGCTACAACCTCTAAAAGCAAGCTACAACTTGTAGAGAGCACCAACTCTCAGATTTTTCTAGCACCAACTAGATGGAAGCAACCACTCTCAGGTTTCTCTAGCACCCACTAGATGGAAGCACCAACTCCCAGAATATCTTCTAGCACCAACTAGAATTTAGAGGACTACAATCCCCCCTGGCACCACCCTACCACCACCCTACCACCATGATTGAATCTTACAAAACTTTACTTACTTTCTTTGTCTCTAATATGATATGTTACAACTCCATGTCTCCTCTGCTTCCTTCAGCTTATATGCTTAGTTTTGTTTCTATGCTCTGCCCTTTATCCTCCTATGCACAACTGCACTCTGTTCAACTTCTCTTCCTCCTTTTATGATCTTTGTTGCCTATGCATACTATACCTTGTGCCTCTAATCTCACTTCATATCATGCACTCGGTCTTCTTCTACCCACCTTCATAGCATTCGAAAGTGTGTGCTCTCTTCTATGTTCTTCATCTTTTTTTCACACCAAGATCTCTGGTTAATCATCTCAGCCTGCTCTTCATCTTCTCTTGCGATTATACTGAGTCTGTTCTTCATCATTGGCCGTTATCCTAAGATTATTTGGCTTCTCTAGCAGTTACAGTCTTCAACACTTTCCATCTGTCAATTGTCTCTATGATGAGTCTTCATTCCACTGGTAGTTACCTCAAGAATCTTTAGCTACTCTGGAAATCACCTTGAATATCTTCGAGTTCTTTGGAAGATACAATCAGTCCATTCTGGTAGTTACAGAGAGAACCTCTACATGCTCATCCCTTTGGTGCCTTTTCCCTTCCTGAGAAAACTTCACAGTGGGCGCTAACTTTTCTAGCCAAGCCCCTTCCTCTCCTTGTGACCACTGGCTGTGACCACATGCCTGACCAAAAGGTGCTTCGTGACTCATGACTTCGGGTATTCGGATATGGCCAACCCGATACTCCCAATTCCTTATTTTTGAATCGACAAATCCTCTAGGCACTAGCTCCTCCTGCTAGGCCCCTCCGACTGTGACATTGGGCTATGACCTAGGCCCGACTACTAAGAGCTTTGTGGATTTGCACTTTGCGTCTCCGGAGGTTAGCTACCCCCATTTTCCCAAAACCTGAACCCTCAAACTCCTCTTGTGTCATATCGACGATCCATATCTCTCCTTCCAGCCAACGATTGAGATCAAATTGTGAACTCAGACTTCATGAATTATCGCTTCTCCTATCTATAATTTCCCGATCTGCGAGTGAGTGAAGTGTTGATCTCTCGCCACGTGTCCTCTCTCGATGGACGATCGTGATTTACCTCGCAATCTTGGAAGAATTTCTAGGTGTCAAAGGCCTTGACCTTTGATCCTTCTGCGAGTCCTGATGACTTTGGGTCTTGTCTGCGTTTCTAAAAACACTATCTCTTCTGAGCTTTGGCAATGAAGTTAACCTCGGCCCTGGCGCACACTTGTGCTCTGCATGAAACTCTGCACTATTCCTTTTGAGCTTCGAGACTTGGAATAAGTCTGAATCTTGTGCACTCTTTACACTATCTCTTCTAAGCTTCTCGAACTTGTTCAGTGTCTAAGGGACTCAGCCCTTCTGCGTCTTCCTAAAAGACTTTTGGTGCCCGCTTGGAACATTCTGCACATGACCTCCTAAGTTTATGAACTTGAAACAAGTTCTCCTTGCTGCCAATATTCCATCATCGTTGTTTTTCTTTCCATCAATGACAAGCACACTCTTCATGTAAACATGCCAACAATCTACCCCTTTGGCATTGATGGCAACCCTAAAATGTTGCACTATTCTGCTTAGACCTCCAACTACAGCATCCAGACCACACCTTTTTCTCCCCCTTTGACATCAATGTCAAAGAAAACAGAGAGTGACTTTGTGCTCCCCCTAATCAAATATACTAGGAGCACTCTCCCCCTGATCAGATAGACTATTTATGTTGATAAAAGGGTCATGCCCAACTTCTGGCACAGATACTCAAACTGAGATCTTGCAAGTGGGTTAGTGAAGATATCAACAATCTGATCTTTGGATGGAATATAATGCAAAGAAACAACAATGTTGATTACCTGTTCCCTCAAGAAGTGATACTTGATGGGTATATGCTTGGTCTTGGAGTGAAATACATGATTCTTTGACACACTAATGGC
Source organism: Picea sitchensis (assembly GCA_010110895.2). NCBI lineage: Eukaryota > Viridiplantae > Streptophyta > Pinopsida > Pinales > Pinaceae > Picea > Picea sitchensis. The sequence continues at coordinate 16,274 of SNQJ01S0160725.1, forward strand.
ACTATTATTATCACAATGAATTGGGATCGGTGAAATATACTTTACCTCCAAGTCTGCAAGTGTTTGAATCATCCACAATAATTGGGTACAATAAGTGGCAGCTGCAATGTATTCAGCTTCTGTAGTCGATAAGGAAATGGAACCTTGTTTATTGCTCAACCATGCTACAAGAGAATCTCATAAGAAGAATGCACCTCCACTCGTGCTTTTCCTTTCATCCACGCAGTTAGACCAACCAACATCTGAATAGACTGATAATTGAAAATTCCAATTCCTAGGATACCATAGGCCNTGAGATCTTGCAAGTGGGTTAGTGAAGATATCAACAATCTGATCTTTGGATGGAATATAATGCAAAGAAACAACAATGTTGATTACCTGTTCCCTCAAGAAGTGATACTTGATGGGTATATGCTTGGTCTTGGAGTGAAATACATGATTCTTTGACACACTAATGGCACTATTATTATCACAATGAATTGGGATCGGTGAAATATACTTTACCTCCAAGTCTGCAAGTGTTTGAATCATCCACAATAATTGGGTACAATAAGTGGCAGCTGCAATGTATTCAGCTTCTGTAGTCGATAAGGAAATGGAACCTTGTTTATTGCTCAACCATGCTACAAGAGAATCTCATAAGAAGAATGCACCTCCACTCGTGCTTTTCCTTTCATCCACGCAGTTAGACCAACCAACATCTGAATAGACTGATAATTGAAAATTCCAATTCCTAGGATACCATAGGCCATAGTTCATTGTTCCTTTCAAATATTTGAAAATTATTTTGACTGCTAACAAGTGACTCTATTTAGGTGCAGACTAATACCTTCCTACCATTCCAACAACATGCATTATGTCTGGACGAGATGTTGTGATGTACATCAGGTTGTCTATCATAGAACTATATGAACTATGATCAACATCAGGTGAGTCATCATCCTTGCTTAACTTGCATTCAGTGACCATAGGTGTGCTCATAGGTGAAGAATTTTCCATTTTAAACCTTTTTAACACTTCTCTTAGATATTTCTCCTGGGAAAGAAATATTACTTCAGACCTCTAAGTAATTTGCAGACCAAGAAAAAATGACAGTTTCCCTATCATAGACATTTCAAATTCAGACTGCATGGAAGAAGCAAAGCATTGTACCAATGAAGTATTATTACTTTCGAAAATTATGTCATCTACATAGACCAACACAGTGAGAAAATCATTATCCTCTATTTTGATATATAGATTGCAGTCAATTGTTCCTCTCTTGAACCCTTGGTCTTGAAGATACTTATCTAGTCTGTAATACCAGGCACGAGGAGCTTGTTTCAACCCATATAAGGCTTTATTCATCTTGCAGACAAAGTCAGGGTTATCTGACAGTTGGAAACCCTCTGGTTGTTCCATATAGACTTCTTATTTTAGATCTCCATTTAGAAAAGCTTACTTAACATCCATTTGATAGACTTTAAAATTCTTATGACAAGCATAGGCAAGAAACATTTTAATAGCTTCTAATCTTGCTACGGGCGCAAATATTTCATCAAAATCCAGTCCTTCTATCTGAGCATACCCTCTGCAGACCAATCTAGCCTTATTTCTTACAATATTTCCTTGCTCATTCATCTTATTTTTGTAGACCCATTTGGATCCTATTACATTTTTATTTGTTGGCCTAGGAACAAATTCCCAAGTGTCATTCTTTTCAATATGATCTAGTTCCTCATTCATTGATTTTAACCAATTTACATCGTTACTAGCTTCATTAAAGTTCTTGGGTTCCACCATGGATATGAAGGCTATATATGATTTTTCGGTGTCTTTGATTATCCTTCTCCTCATTTGTACACCTTTGTCTTTCTCACCAATTATCTGACTTGCAAGATGATTATTTTGAGTATTTATGGAGGAAGGATTTGATGTTGATTATTGTCTTGACTCTTCTTGTCTGGGTGTCTCCTCTCCACCTGATTCATCATCTTCTTGTGACTCTAAGATTTGTTGTTCTTAATTTTCATTATTCTCATCATCTTCTTCATCTGACTCAGTGCTTGTTCTCTGTTGATATTTTATAGGAGCTTCTTCATCAATTCGAACATCAATACCATCTACTAATTTAAGCATTCTTTTTTTAAAGAATCTATATCATTTACTATTTGTTGCATATCCTAAGACGATACCTTCATCATCTCTACCATCAAATCTTCCCAGATGATCATCATTATTTTTTATGTAGCATTTACTTCCAAATACTTTGAAGTGTTTGATTGATGCAGGTCGACCGAACCACAACTCATATGGAGTTTTATCACTGTTCAACCTTAGATGCACTTTGTTCAGAATATGAACAGTCGTGTGAACAACCTCCACCCAGAAGGTTAGTGAAATGTCCCTTTCACTCATCATATCCCTTTCCATCTATTGAACTGATTTATTTTGGCGTTCTACAACTCCATTTTGTTGGAGAGTACCTGGAATAGTATATTCTCTTTTAATTCCATGTTTGTCAAAAAATATTTGAAATATCTTGACATAAATTCTCCTCCTCTATCTAAGTGAATTTCCTTTAACTTCCTTCCTGTCTGATTCTCCGCAAGCTCCTTAAACATTTTGAATTTCTCAAATTCATCAAAATTTTCTCTCAGAAAGGAAACCCACGTAAATCTGGAGAAGTCATCAATTACCAGCAAAAAGTAACGTTCCCCTCCAGTTCGTTCCTTTCGCGATGGTCCACACAGATCCATATGAACAATTTGAAGCGGTTTCTTTGAATATGCGGAACTCTTCAATTTGAATTAAGCACGAGTCAGCTTCCCCATTTGACAAGATTTTCATCTAGAGTTATGAGGCTTAGATATTCTTGGAAGATCTTTCACAGCACCTTCATTATTAAGTTTGACAATATGATCAAAATTCAGGTGTCCAAGCCTTTTGTTCCATAACCAACCTTTATCAAATTTTCTTAAATGACATTTATCCTTATCTTCCTTCAGAACATAGACATTTTTTCCAATTCTAACCCCTTTTGCAATCAACTCTATTGTGTTCACTGTTTTTATTTTACAATTCTTTGTAGTGAAAGTGACTTCACATCCTCAATCACACACCTGACTGACACTAAGAATATTATGCTTTAATCCCTCAACAAATAATACATCTTGAGCTTTGCTTGTTCCATTATTTAAACTTACTAGACCTTTACCTCTGATCTTTCCTGGAGCATCATTTCCAAAAGTCACATTTCTTGATTTACTTTCTTTGAGTGATAGGTATTTACTTTTGTCACATGTCATATGACTGGAGCATTCGTTGTCAATATACCAGGGATTCTTTTGTCTTTGAGATGAAAACACTAATCCACACTTGTTATATTCTTTCTTCTTCCAAAACTTGATGTTTTCATCTCTGTGATTTGAGTTTGGCTTATAGTTCTTTAAGCGACAGTCTGCAACTTTATGTCTGTATTTATGGCAGATGTAACATTCTGGTTCATTGAATAAAGGATCATATCGATTATTTTTCTTAATCTTCGCCTTTTCCCCAGCCATCACTTGATTTGCAGTCTCTGGTTGTTTGTTACTTGGCTGTCTCATTCTTTGTTGTGGCAGATATTTATTCCTTGGTTGTCTTGATTGGTCACGTCTAAATATTAAAGAACAATTTACATCTTTGTGGCCAAAGTTAGAGTAGTAAAAACAATATCCATAGAAAAAATCTTTGTACCTAGAAAATGGTTGTCTTCTTTGAGAAGGTCGATTTCTTCCAAGCTGATGATTTCCTTGAGAAGAGGGTGTATTATTTCTTTGTTCTACAGATTTATTTCTGGTATATTTTCCTTCACTCCTCCTTGGAGGTTGATTCTCTTCCTTTGTTTATGCAGGTTTATTGTTGTCAATGGTTATAGATTTGACAAACTTGATGGATTCTTTGTTGCTTGGCTGACCACTACTTGATCCCTCTTCATAACCCAAACTAGTTTTCAACTTTGAATTCCTTTGATGATTCAGAATGTAGGCTAATCCTTCTAAGGCTTTAATACTTGTCAGATTCTGATGATATAAGGCCTGAAATTTCTCTAGATATTTTCTGATAGTCACTACTTCAACTTCCAATTTTTCACCTTGTGTTTCGGCTTCCTTCAATTGTTGTTTGAGGATGTCTTTAATATTCTTAGATTCTTCTAGCTTAACCTTCAACAGAGCAATTTCTTCAGATGGTTCATTGCATGTTTTCTCATACCTGAGTAGTAACTTTTTTTGTTTTCTTTTCTTTTCCCAAGTCTATCAATCTCTTTCATGGCACTGACAAGTTCTCCTTCAAGATATACTACTACTTCACAATCAATGAACTCACTCCATGTATCTTTAGTGTTTAGATATTCTAAATCTATTAGCATGATCTCATTTATTTTATCTTCAATAGAAGAGTCACTTCTTTCATCATATGAGGGATCGTCATCATTGTTTACACAAAGGCTTTTCTTCTTAAAATTATTCTCTTTATAGACCTTCTTGTGTTTGTGCTTCTCTTCATCATCATATGTTTGTTCATTTATTTTGTGAGGACACTTAGATGCAAAATGACCCATCTTACCATAGTTGAAACATTTGAAGGGCAGATTACCTTTGTATTTGCCTGATCCTTTCGTCAGTCTTCTCACAAAATTTTCTTCAATATCATCTATATCAGAGTCTGTGTTTTTCTCTACTTTAAAATATGCCTCTCTTGTAGTGGATTTACCTTTGGTGATTCTCATTTCATAAGCAGTTAGGGTTCCAAGAAGTTGATCTAGTGTCAACGTTTTGAGATCATCTATTTCCTCTATAGCAGAGACCTTTGATTTAAATCTACCAGGAAGAGATCTTAATATTTTCTGGACTAGAAAACATTCATTTATCTTTTCACCTATACCTTTCATAGTGTTGACAAGTTCTTCTATACGTAAGAAGTACTTACTGATAATTTTGTCTCCATCCATCTTTAACTGCTCAAATTCTAGTATGTGAATCTGAAGTTTTGTGTCTTTCACCTTTTCATTACCTTCATAACTACTTATTAGCTTGTCCCACATAACTTTTGTTGAATCACAGTGCATGATTTTGACAAACTTGGCTTCTGCAAGTCCATTGAGGATGGCATTCAATGCTTTTAAATTAAATCTAAACTCCAACTTATCATCTTTTGAGGCCAAGACTATAGGCTTCACATATCCAGTTTCAACGACATCCCAAACATCAACACCCAAAGACATTAAATATGTTCTCATCCTTATTTTCCACAAGGAAAATTTTGTTCCATCAAACAGAGGAGCTCTATTAGTTGAACTTCCTTCATGACTAGTCATGTTCAAGCTTATGGATCTACCTTTGATCAAAGGTACCAACTCTAATACCAATTGTTGGAAATATAACTGA
>SNQJ01S0160727.1:0-21681 GCA_010110895.2 Picea sitchensis
GTGTGTCGCCATTGTTGGCAGCCAATTCACATTTTTCATTGTCTCATAAGCTGCCTACACCAATGTTTCACGAACATTGATTTTTCGTCGCAAACTTCGAATGAACGACGCTTTTATTCTTTGCGCCTTTTCGCACGCTTACCTTCGCTAAGTCTTCATGAGTGTAAGCATGAAGATTTCTCCTTTCGAGGTCACATTTCGATCATTATCTGAACAGCCAATACCTTTTGTGTCATTATGTATATTGTGCCTATCTTTTTATTGATCTTTACATGATCGGCAATATCCCTTGATCGGTTTTCATACTGCGATGGATTATATAACTCAGTTTTATTGAAGACATTTAGCCTTTGAATTCGCATTTCATGACTTGCCTAAAACATTGATTCATTGAATTGCGTCAAGGTCCTAATTTATCTTTTGTAATCCTTATTGGTGATCCTTATCATGGCTCTTGGCATATAAATCTATGAAATATCAATTTGACACCTTAGTTAAACGTTTGATTAATGCATTGGTGAGAACATGATTGTAGGTTTTGAACTACATGTCGGTGTTTGAACGATATGGTATAACACTCGCACACATTGGTATACTCATTTGGCATTCTTAGATCGATTGTGTGAATGGATTTCGTTGAAATCGCAATGCATAAGTATTTGGATTGGCTTCTCATTTGGCCTACTCAATATTTGGTTTCATAAGATATATACATATCTTTTTAATATAACGCCTATGGCTATATTTGTGACTATTGATATGTTGTTTTCATATATCAACACATTGGTTAAGATATGGATGTCAGTGGTTACATTGGCGCATAATTGGGTTTGGTATTGATTGCAATTCAATTGCTGGTGGATTATCAACTTTGATTGTGCATGCACTTATCATTATTTATTGGTCAACCAATTGATATAACTGTTGAGCTGTGTTACAGGGGATGTTACAGCTGTAAACGTCTGCCTCCTTACCAAGAATTAAGCCATTCATTACAGGGGATGATACAGCTGTAAATGCATGCCTCCTTACCAAGAATTAAGCTATTTATCACCTTCCACGTTCATGCTCGCTAATTTTATGGTTTCCTTAGATTCGCAAATCATACAGAGGTTAACTTTGGTCTTTTGTTATATGGTTTAACGTTTTCAGAGCTAGATTTGATGCATGAAGAGGAAAGAGCTAAGATCTGGATACCTCTGCGACCTATGAAGGTTTCTGGCATTTTAGGGTTTCCCATCCTAACTTTTATTGTTGTTTGATAATGATGTGAGTTTAGAAAATGGATTTGAAGATTTCTTGTAATAAATCGACTTGGATATAAACCCAAAAAGATCTCGGCACCCAGATTTCGATAGGTCGGTTTTCCGGACCCTAATTCGGCATAGACAATTCCTCATGAGCGAACCCCTCGTGATACTTTCGGCATTCCGTGAGTTTATCTATTATGATTGGTATCAATCCGGCCAAAGATGATTCTCACGCAGATAATGGAAGATTCCAAGAAAAAATGTCACGTAATGCACAATGCATCTTTCCATCTTACCGCATTGGGCAAACCCGTATTAATACTCTGGCGGGACTCCAATATTCAAGGGCTGAAGTCATGTAGATCTAAATATACAATTTGCAAACATTGAATCCAAATTGTGTGGCCTGCAGAAAGAAGATAAAATGCCAGTATCTTTCAGAGTACAAAGTTCTCCTGTGGCAATAAAGATGACAAACAACCCGTAAAGACCTCGGGACCGAGCCATTCAGTAATGTGGTGGATATGGACTTCCAAATATGCCTAGAAGACCCGAGATTATTGAACATGTCCTACCAGATTCGACTGTTGTTCGCTTGAGTTTTGTACAGGAATGCCTACAATATGGTGATTCACAAATATTGGGAAAAGTTCTATTCTGCCTAGACTTCAAACAGAACGCCTTTTGAGGAAATGGCAAGACACTGAAGCCTGTGGAGTTTTGTTTTTGGAAGCCACGGTGGAAATGAAGGATCATAACAAAACACCCTTTGATTATTATCTTGATGTGATATATATAAAAACATATATAAACTCCTGTAACAAAACACCGTCATGAACTGGATTAAATTTAGAGAGTAATTCACATAGTTCGCAATTTGCAAAACAAAAATAAAAAAATAATAGGGTTGTTGAATACTTCCTTCTTGAACTTCAAGTAGAATCAACAGAAAAGTCGCTAACAGTTAGCCTCTGCTACTATAAGATTTTGAGGAAACCAGTGAAGAGTATGCTAATTTCACCTTATTGAATCTCAAATGGGGCTTATTGAATGTCAGTGGATTATAGGGATCATCCTGCAAAGCTCAGAGAAGGGTCAATTAGCAGTTCAGGCAGGTTTCGTGACTATCTCAGACCATGGTTCCAAGAAATATTCTCTCAAATATACATAAAAGCAAAGGAATATTCCTCAAATAGATTTGTGTCCTTTATGGCATAACATGAAATCAAAACTGCTTCCCAATTCCCATGTCAATACATATAGGATAAAAGTGTCTATGAAGAAACACAAACAACAAATGGATGGAATATCAGTTGACCAGTGTTTGCATTCACAAACTTAAACAGACCTAATTCAAGGCAACAAAACTCTAGATGAACCATAGTGATAGAATTTTAAGAAAACGATGCAGCCATGTTAGTTAGAAAAGGATCTCAAGGTAAAGAGATTATTCAAGAAGGAAAGGTAAGGTTTAATCTTTTTTCAAGATAGCTACCAAGCAACAGCCTGAGGCAAATCCGGCTCGAGACTCCATGATAACTCCTGGCACCCAGATTCAAGGTGGAAATTACCTGCCTAAAATGAACATGAACCTATTAAAGGACATTCTCAAGCAGAATTTGCTATGCTGCCAGGATGGATCTATCGCTTGAATTTCATTCAAGTCACAAAGTGAAATGAAAGAAGGATTGGCAAACGTTAAAAGGAACCTTTGGGATGTAATCTCTGCCTCAAAACCACTGAACGATATACACAGCAATTTGGCTAAATTGAGAATCCATGTTGATGGAACAAAGAGTGCTAATGAAAACATAGCAGTCGTTTGAGACAGCTTGTCACACAAAAGATCCTGTTTAGGGGTTCCACAGTATGCTTAGTTAATTTCAAGCATAAAGATAAGTACACTGAAGAAAGAGATTTATGGAGAAAAGCTTGACAACCCACACCTAACGAAAATATAATGCCTAAGCTTCGATTCCCACACTAAATTCCCCTAGATAGATTTTGTATTTAGTTGCAAAGTTTTATTTGATATTTGTTTTAAATTGAATTAGATTAAATTAAGATTCTGTTATTCTAAAATTAGCATAACAGTTTTGGTTTGTTGTGAATTAAATGACTTTCTTTCTTTTAGTTAGTAATTAAATCTTGCCTCATTGATTTGAATATTTTTCGCTTAGTTTATTTGACTCTAAAAACGCCTTGTCTCAATAGGCTCAAATGTACAGACCAAATTGTAGCTAGTTCACAGAGCAGACATTTTTTACCATTTTTAAAATATCCACGAATCTGATTCTCTTTGTCTACTGTGTCAATCTGAATTTGCAATTGAATGATATTGAAGATATCTTAGGGACTCAAATGCTTAGTTTCTTAGTTTAAGGGATTTCGGATACTTCAGATTTTGTAAACTCTGCTTACTATTTTCATTGCAAGGAGGTTTTAATTCTAAAGAGAAACCCATTGATCCTGATGATTTGCACAACGAATCCTCGCTTTTGTAAGAACAAGGATATAATACATTCAAACTGGAGCAGAATTGATGCTGTTATAGCTTTTGCTTCTCATCACATCGACACTTTGTTCCAAGTTTTGTATATCATTTTGTCCATGGTTTGGTATCACTTTGTTGTCTAGATTGAATTCAAGTGATATAATTCTTATTATTATGCATACCTTTGTTACTTTCTAAATTTTGATAAAAGCACGAATAAAGTAGCGATTTCAGTTTATGAACATAGCTTTGACTTCTTTATGGATTGAATTATCATAAGTGCGAATTTGCTTTCTGACAAAGAGGGCTTCTCTTGCATAAATATTATAATTGCTATGATTCTTTATGTCTTGTTTTTCCTATAACCATTCTGTGAAGAATTATAGTTGATCCTTTGCGAGAAGCTCGAGGGATAAATGGTGTGAACTTATTCCTCCAACTTGCTTACGAAGCAATCATACACAAGACAAACTTGGAGCATTTCCAGGTTAATTAATTAGATGTTTATTGCTTTGATTAATTAGTAGTTTAGTTAGATTTAGATTAGATTATTTGATTTCACTTAGCTTTCTTTCTGTTTTCAGAAAACATAAAAGACAAAAATAGATCCTTGGTTGTCTTAGGGCAACAACACATGAGTTTTGCGTGTTTTAATCAAATCTGTAATTTTTCCATAATGTACATTTGTGAATAGCGAATGATCACAAACCTAGATGATAATTAGGTAGTGGATTTGAGTTATTATAATCATAGTTAGTATCTTGTAGTTAGTAGTTTATAGTTAGATTAGTATAGTTAAGTTGTTTGTTTTTGTTAGTTTCTAGTTTCCTCTTAGTTTGATTTCTTTATTTAGTTAGATTAGTTTTTTTTAGTTTGTTTTATTAGTTTCAGTTTCCTTAGTTTAGATTATTTAGTTCATATCAATTCTCTCTTTGTTTCACGACCTTAGGGCTGCCAACGGAGCCGTTAAACCTGGCCGTGGTGGTCCATACCAAACGGCTTAAGTTATTTAGACAACTCCCACCGTTCCACCTCCCAATTGATCTGATGGATCTGCTTTCGCTCAACGCACTGGTGGGCCTCGAGATTTTGACATCCGCCCTGTGCATACCAACTTCCTTCCTTTTCCATCCATCTTTGTTGACAGCTTTTTCCGCCTCAAACTCTTCTTATCATTTCCATTCTTTAATCTTCCACAAGAAGGATAAGGTGGTATTTGGTTTCCACCTTCACTTGCTATTTCTCTTTCTCTTGACGAGTAGCCAACTCACATGTCTTTCGGGCCATACAAAAAGTGGTCGCCATGGTCAAGTGTGATTTTCACCCTTCCATTGAAGCCTATGTTTTCATGCTTGACCCACGGTGTAGCTATAATGAAGCTCAATATTCCTTGTCTTCTTTTATTATCCCTTGTCCATCATAGCCCACCTACCTCGTGAGTTTTGGGAATCAATTCCTAAGGTATTCTTTTCAAAATAACCAAAATGATCTTGAGATAAATCCAAGGAAGATACAGCCAATACTCAGTGGTCTCAGGTGGCCTTGCTTACTAATTCTATTGGATAGTAGCTTGTATCTTTGCCAAGGTCTCCACCTGCTTTGCCAACTCTTGTTTCACTAATCCATCACGCCTAGTGTGAGCTCTTATCCTATTTCTTAGTCATCCAACCGAATGACCTTTCTATCCCAAGTGTACAAGTCAGATTCCGCAGGATTTAATTCAACATGACAAGGTGAGGGAGTCTTGGTGTTCTTCAAGCAAACCCCTTAGCAATGCATTTGGCAGAATCTCAAGGTGCTTTCCATCCTGTAACTTGAGATTATTCATGGATGCTTAGGAACAATGCCAAGACATATTTAAACCAAATTTAGGCCAAAAATATGGATCTTGGACAAGACGGTCTTCGCCATCATATTTGAGAAAACTAGCTACCTACTGTCACTAAGCAACAAAATCTTCAATAATGAGCTCAAGATTCCAGATTTAAATGATAAGCAATATAAAAAGGGTAGATAGAGTTTAAGGATTAAATGGTAGTTGAATAGAGTAAAGGTTGTAAATCTCTCATATCAGAGGCCTAATCCATTGTTTGTTCTCATCCAATAGAGCACAATAACTAAGGATGAAATGTGGAATAAAATTAGAAGAACAATAAATCTCAAGAACAACAATGAGTAAGGTAGTCACTATAAAGTTGAGATGAAGAAAATGAATTTTACTGGGAATTTAAATGAATCCAACAACAAATAAGTGCATCGGCTGGGCATAAATTATGAATCCAACAACATAACACTTAATAAAAATAACTTGCAGATATATGCATATGTTTCTATCAAATATGACAAAGTCATCAAATCAATAAATACATATATGACAACAACGGTGGTGGTCATGCCAAATTGTTGTCTCCAAATTATATCTTACCGCAAATTACAAAAACTGATGTGAAAATAATAGTTATGAAAAGATGAGAAATATTAATATAGAAAATGAAAAGAAGAACAAGGCTATGTTAAGGATGAGCCGTGAATCCATAGATTGATCCTTGATGCCTTAGAAAATTAAAATATCCCTATAGGCCTCATTAAAAAGGACATAGTCCTTGCTGCCAAAACAATTTGTATCATGCTAACCCTTTACTAAGTCTTTAGTGGTTGTTTTTATCCTCATCGAATGTTGCATTCATTCCTTGAATGTTTGAGATGGTTTCCAATAATAGTATGGGGATAAATGCCCCTTTGAAAGACTCGACACCTATGATAGATGTATTGTCCCTTTTCTTTTAAAAAATAGGAATTCAGTTGTTTGTCATTAATTCTCAAATATGCCTTAACTGCCATTTTTCCAAAGGTAGTGAGGATGACACTACAACCTTATCCCCAAAATAAAATGCTTTAAGTCTATGCTCATGTGAAAATAACTGCAATTGAATATAGGCTGTGTTATCCCTAGCCTAGGGATAACCAGAGATCATGTATTGAGGCCCACAAGTCCTACATGAGTGTCGAGTCTAATGACCTAAGAAATGGCCCTAGAGGGTCCTCTTCTTCAAGTACAATCCACATACAAAGTTGTTGTCCATCACACTATCATGGTCCTTAAGTGACAGTGAGTCTTGCTCCATGAGATAATGAGTATGGGTATCATAAAGCTACCTAATTTTGAAGCACTTGAACAAGCGTTGTATTGAATCCCCCTTCATTTCATGATTTTTTTCTTGAAAATTATGCTCTTTTCCCTATTCAAACCCTAAGGATGACACAATGCCCCAGTAAATGTTGGTTTCCCTTTTGGATGGGTTGCTACCGGGTGGATATTTGAAGAGTCAATGCATGTTCCCTCCATACTTACCACCTCTTCATCCTATTCCTTCCATCTCCCTTCTTTGGGCACGGGATTGGCCACACTCAGGGAAGGGTTGTACCTTTACCCTCGGCAGAAGGCCAAAGTCCCAGGGTAAAAGTAGTTGGTAAGAGCTAAAAAGATAATCTTTAAACCTTGAGATGCTTCTCACCCAAGTGATCCCCAGATTTGCATGAAATCTTCTCTGTAATAAAATGGGACCTATGAGATAAATATGAACACTCAAGGTGTAATGAAAGTTGATGGATAAGAGGTCTCATCATGAGCTTCTAATTCCTATTATGACCATGGACATATATTAGTATGCCAAGCATTCACCTATATGGTCACCAAACTGGGGTGGTAGTGGATCTTGGTGGTATAGCCAAGAGAAATGGGGTCTCATTTCTATAAATGTGTTGAAACTACGACACACAGGATCACCTAGAAAATACTACTACAATAATACTTTGCAAGAGAGAAATTGAGAAAGAAGGCAAGGAGAGAAAGAATGGAAGAATTCTCATTAACCTATTCCAAACTCAAAGAGTGAATAATTTACAATATATATAGGATACATGAGTAACTAATGAGCCATAGTGGTGGTCTAGAGTGATATGGGATTGGTCACACTCAGCGCTACTGGAGTAAACTCACACCTAGTCTAGTCTCCTTCTGCGCTACGCAGAGTGAATTGCCACCTGAAGTCTACCTACTTCATCTAACTAATCGAACATAGTAAAGTGAGGGAGGAGGATCATGGGAATCACAGCAATGTGCTAAATTGAAGTGATGATCCTAAGGACAATATGCATTAGTTTGTGATGATCCCAATGCTGTGATGTCGTATAATTCCAATGCAGCATCTGCACTCCACCAACCTGATCAAACTAAAAGTCAAACTCTAAGAGAATATTCTCCTAGAGGAAAATTATTCTGTTTAGGAGATTGAATAATGACTAACAAATAAGGAAAAACCTTAGGAAAGAAATTCTTAGGTGTGTGTGAAGTAACTCCAACACCCCCATGAACATCACTATGGTGAAAAATAAAAAAATGGGTCCCACTACGAGGCCATGTTAGTACCCAAATACAAAAGATACACCACTCAAAATAAACGAGAGAAAGAGGGAAAACCTCATGGAACCCCCAAATTACAATGCATAAAAAATAAAATGAGAAGGAACAAAAAGCAGCTGCTAAGCAACCATGTCCTTCACTCCAAGAAGACGCCACAACTCAGGCAAATTTTGTATTGTTGAAGATTTTTGAAGATGTGATGTCCAGCATGAATCATGAAACAAATGCATCATTGAGATGCCCACACATATCCATTTCTCTTCTTTTAATGAAGAACATCCAAATAAAGTTTGATGAAACTTTGAAAACCGTATGACAAGCTCGAAAACCGAATTTTTTGATTTTAAACGATCATACAACCCCGTTCCTGACCCATTTCGTGATGATTAGTTTTTTTGAAATTGATATTTTATGGAGAGAGGAATTCTAATATCCAATTTGTTTTTGCAATTTTTCAAAATATCAAAATTGAGTCTACGTGCACGACTCCCTTTTGCTTTGAAATGCAGCGCATTGTGTATGGAAAAGTGTTCAGACAGACCCCCGAGATGCATGCCATATATCTTCATTATGAAATCAAGCAAACATAGATCTAAAATGGAGCAGACATCATCTTCACTATTGGAATACAAATTTATAAATATCGCTTAGAAGACTCTTCAGCAATAAGAGGTCACGGATCTTCCTCGATGGCTTCTGGCTCTATCTGCTCAACCTCCTACATGAAATATTAACAACATTATTTATTCCAAAATAGAACCATCCCGCCATGGTCCATATAATTCATTTGAGTTGATTGTTTGGGATTCTTCATATACTTGATGGAAAAGCCTGGGAGGAACATGTTAGAATGTGATCAAGTATATGTTAGAACAGTAAAACATCAATGATGAGCTATCTAGGACTATTCTTCTCAAGCAAGGTAGAATAACTGTCATGTCTTCTGAAACTAGACCATTCCCCACCCTAGGAAATTCCTCCTACACTAATCAAAAAACACCCTGGAGAGAATGTAAAAAAACCTAAGGAATGATTGTCCCCGATTGTTGAACCTAGACCATTCACCTTTCTGGGCCATTCCTCCGTCACTAAAATGTTGTTCGATGAGAATGAATCTACCTTAGAATGATCATTCGCACTATTTCCAAGGAAATGACCCGCCATGCACCAACCTCTCCAAACTAACCATTCTAAACCCGCCACAACCGTGGAGCTTCGAAGAATGATTGAAACCGAGGTTAATCACTTTCCTGACCACCGCTAAGAGTGACCACAAGAAGAGATCGTCTCCACTCATTCCTTATGTTAACCATAATGAAAAATCATTGTCTATGGTACATCATCAACATATCAGACGATTTTCATTATGAAAATGACCAATCGATCTGGACCATTTCACACTCAAAATGCCTATCCGGCTGGAATTCAAAACCACTTCCTAACCTGGGAGCGTGAAATCAGCCTATTTCTCGGGACTTCATTTTTCGAATCGAAATGAGCCTTCCATAAGTCAATAACATATCAGTTCTCCTCCCAACCTGCGAGTCATATCTTCCTTTTTCAATAAGCAATTCATCTCCACGAGCTCCAAATTTCTTGAGTACTAAAAACTCTTTCATTTTGGATAGGAGCTTTACCAAAATTTCTGCTTATGTGCTCATCCGTGGAGATATATAATATAAGAAACCACTTTCTCTTTTTTGGATTTCATCACGGAGAATGTAATGCTGATCTCAAACGTGCTCTTAGATTTGAACACCAGTTTTCTATGGTTTCCATATATTCCCCGGGTCAATAAAGTATATCATTGTTTCCTGGTAGCTCGGCAGATCGCGGGAAAGGGTCAACCCAGCAACATATCCAAGTGGTATTTCTTCGGCCATCATGAGAGTTTGTCATGGATTACCAATCCATAATCCTAAACTTCATGCCAATATCTCAAGTATAGAAAGTTCACCATGCTTCTGCTATTCATTGGAGGTTTTCCACCAAGTTTTCTTCTTCCATCTACATACAAGGGTCTTTCTTCAAGATAAATTTCAAAGCCTTGAGGTTTTTATACATATGTTTTTTGTTCAATTATTCTAGAGAACAATCTTTTGCATCCATCCACATGTCAATTCCAAACCATGGATATTGCAGACAATATAATGGCTCATGTAGAGATATATCCGGTTTACTGGTCAGTAATTCAACAGTGTTCTCCCTCCATCTGGAGAGCCTCTAGTTCTGGATCTCATAATGATTACATTCATAAGTCTTTCATATATTGTTATTCATCACAACTTTCTAGCACTTCCGCTTGATTTATTTTAGTGAGTTCATATCATGTTGGTAATCTTGTGATTCTCACAATGACTGTTTGTTCTAGCTTCTCTTTCTTCTTGGAATCTTCATGTTCTTCCCTCATGTTTCTCTCTTTAGATCTTTGGGTCCATGGACTTTCTATAGATTCCATTCAAGTTTCCAACTTCTTCCTTTAATCGTAGGATCATGGATGTGATGGATAACCAGTGGATACTTTAAGGCTTATTTCAAAGAAGACTTCTTATAAAGTCAAATTGAACACGTATTTTTTCATGGTTGTTACCATCAATATATACTTCATCATATTCAATAGATCATAGTATTATCTCCCTCCTATTACTTAATTTCCAGTGAATGAGTGCATGTTTTTCTTTGGAAGTATATAATCGGCTTCCTCCATCTAACATAATCCATTCGTCTGCAGATCCCATGCCTTATGCAAGGGTGTCATAAGTATTTCTCTATTTTCCTCTTGTTGGACTTTCTGCCTTTACTTATTCTAGGTTTCTTCAATATTGATTCGAATTCAAATTATTTCTCAGCCGTTACTACTTATGGAATAACTTCCACATGAATTGTTTGATGTAATTTCATCCTTCATGTGTATTGTCTAACTTATATAATGATAACCTTATTCTGTTGCTTCTTCCATAGGTGTAGTTTTTCGGAACATATTATCTTTATAAGAAATAGAGATATGCAAGATATGTACAAAAACATGGCATGTACAGGAATCCATGAAGAGTATTGTCACCTGCCCTTAGAAAAGAAGTTTGTTTTATCCCGCTTATCTTTGTGGTCCCTTTCTTGCAACATGCTTCTGGGTGGTTTCTCCTTCCTTATTTTTATTTAGCTTGGGACAATGATTATTGTAGTGAACATACTGACAACAGTTTACTGTATTTCCATATCTTTCTTGATTTGGCTTTCCTTGAACCAAACTTCCTTGTTCCCCAAAATTAAATCTGCCGTGGAATGCTGATCATCGCATTTATTTAGCTCTTTTCACTTATCCTTGATTCTTATTGAGCACAAAAAGTCCAAAATTTCTTCTAACAGGATACTCCTTCCTTGTGTTCATGCTTGTGGTAAAATGGTCCCATGTCTTAGAAGACCATTGGGAGTGATGTTTCTACTAATTCCTTCTTCCTCAAATGATCTCTTCAGCTTTGTAGTTGATCTATTAACCGAGAGATTCTCACAAAGTACGATGCTATGCTGTCACGTCTTCATTCATCTTCATGTCACTTGAGCTCATTCTTCACTCATTATTACTTCGTCCAATGTTTCAATCGAGAAGAGGTTTGTTAGTGGCATCGTACATCTTCTTAGACATATCAAGATGGGAGATGTAGGGTACCGAGTGGTATTTTCATAGATTCCACTATGATACTCATGGAATTGATCGCCACCGCCTTGAAATTCTTCATAACCGCAACGCTTTTGCTGCTCTCTTTTCCTTCTTCAAAACTGGTTCCATGATCTTTCCTTTCATCGGCTATCCAACACTTTATTCTTGGCAAGGATGAGGTCAACTCTTGTCTTCCACGCCCAAGTTATAATATCCATCTAAATTGTTTTCTCACTTCATAGAGTAAGTCATGGTTGCTTTGACTTGGTCAACCCTGGTAGATTTGACCAAAACTCAAACTTGACATCTTGGATTGATGAGAGTACCAGGAAATGCACTAGGCTAGGCGACCTGTATATCCAAATTAGGTCAATATATTCACTTAAGGTGCCTCAAATGAGAGGGTTAGGGTTTCTCGTGAATCGCATCTTCCGCCAGTAACCCTCAGAAGGACAGTTGATTTATAATCCCATTCTCGCTAGAAACCCTAGCTGACAATGGGAGCTTAGTATCCCATGGCTATGCCCTCTTCTAGTGATTAGATCAATGAAGGAGGTGTGGGCCCATAACCTGCTAGGAATGTTCTCATTTTACCATAGACACATATCACTATTGTTACCCAACCATAGGCCAAAAAGCCCTCCTCGAAAGCACTCCAACCTTGACAAAGAATCATTCCGAAGAAACCCTTTTAGCTATATAGATGAAACAAAGGGGAGGCAACACCTTTTCTCTAAGGAGGAAGCACTCAAAAGTAGAGCGATCAAATATTCCAAACCATAATCAAGAGATAGTCCAAGCTAAACCGGGAATCGGCTTAATGCAGTGCCACCGCAAATTTCAACAACTTCCTCCAAACTTACATTAATCAGTTGACCTAGTTAAGGCGACAAGTGTTGCTTCCGCTGCTGTAAAATGCCTCAGCTGAATGAAGATCTAACCCTCCTCAGATGTAGCAATTGAAAACCAGAAACTCCGGGCCTGGTCCAATTTCATTCTCGCGCTTCATTTACTCAAGATATAATATTTCTTCTCATGGATTTCTTGATATTCTCTTGGAGGCTAATAACCTAATACAAATTATCCTCTTGAGCCAACTTGTCTTCTAGGGTTATTAGCCAACTCATTAGGGTTTCTTCTTGCTTCCCGAAATATTCTATTCTCGTTGGGTTTACACGTGGAGGTAAATACCTCCCGCAGCTACCAAAATATCAACAAAACAGACATGCAGATACTTCCTATGGCCATATCTTGTCTATTGAGAAAGTCATTTTTCTCATCGGTGGAATCAGACTCTACTTTTATTGCCATAGTTATTTGGTACAAGCCTTTGCATCTAATATGAAGAAATTTTTTTGGCTTCCATTCCAAATAGTTATGAGGCCGCGTGAGAAGTATTGTCGATGAGTAAAACATAGATTCCATATTTTCTGCGTTCTTCAATCTTTTGTACCTACAAATGTTTTTGGTGTAGATTTTTCTTAGCAGTCCTTCGGGGTTGATACCATGTAAATGTGTTGAACCTGCACATAATAGATCTAGTTAGAAAATAATACACACATTTTCAGAGAGAAATTGAGAAAGAAGAAGGAGAGAAAGAATGGAAGAATTCTCATTAACCGTATTCCACACTCAAAGAGTGAATAATTTACAATAGATATAGGATACATGAGTAACTAATGAGCCATAGTGGTGGTCTAGAGTGATCTGGACACACACCAGTAGTTACGGGAGTAAAATTCCACCTATTCTAGTCTCTCAGGCAGTTACGAGAGTGAACTGACAGCTAGTCTAAATTAACTAGTCTATCAGTCTTCAGTTAACTGACTGAAACAAAGTGAAGTGAGGAGGAGATCATGGAACCATGAGTAATGCACTAGTCTGGTGATGATACCAAGGACAATGCGCATTAGCCGGTGATGATCCCAATGTTTCATGGTGATAATTCCAATGTAGCATCTAGACTCCACTAAACTGATCAAACTGAAGTGAAAATTGAAGAGAATATTCCCCCTAGAGGAATATTCTTCCTAAAATATAAGAGACTGAATAATGACTAATACACAAGGAAAAAC
Source organism: Picea sitchensis (assembly GCA_010110895.2). Classification (NCBI taxonomy): domain Eukaryota; kingdom Viridiplantae; phylum Streptophyta; class Pinopsida; order Pinales; family Pinaceae; genus Picea; species Picea sitchensis. The sequence goes on from SNQJ01S0160727.1 coordinate 13,901, forward strand.
CTTAGGAAAAAGAAATCCTAGGTGTGTGTGAAGTAACTCCAACAATTACGAGCCAACCTTCTCATTTTCGTGAAATGTTTCATGGATAACATTGTTGCCTCTGGTCATCAAGTCGGGATAGTGGTCCTCAACTATTCCCTTGTAGCACAAGAGAAAAAGGTCAAAAGAAAGAAAGCTAAGAATAAATGGCAATAAATGGGCTAGGAAACAATTGTATCCATGACAAGGTGCAACTCACCCTCCATAAAGGCACCCACAGGTAATACTCTACATTTCCATGTTATCACATGCACCCCACGCCCAAATATTTACCCCATGCCACTTCATACACTTGCATGAATTGGACTAGAATCCACCTAGGAAACACCCCAAACTTAAGGGAAATTAGCCCAATAGGACACCCTGAAACCCTCTCCAAACCTAACTTTTCAAACTACATAACGTCTTCGAGCATTTGTTTGAGGTTAAGGGGGGTTTGATGCACATCTTCGGGTAATTTAATTAATGGATGTGATTTACATGCTATCATCCTTGTGACTTATGAACCTTTGGAGGGCGTACTTTTTGTCTCTACAGGAACTTTCTCAGTGGAAAGGTGCACATGAGGGAATGATTAGCTCAGACCTTAATGAGGGCTCAGAGCCCACAGATGGACGTTGAAACCCCAGCCAGAGGGTTAAAAGAGATTTAAGGATTGCACTAGAAGAAGGAAGCACATTACCTTTGGAGGCACTGTGGAATACCTAGACCTAGGGTTTCATGCTTCTCCCACCTTAACGTTAGCCTTGGGAGTCCTTGGACATCACCTATGCATCCCTGGACGTCACCTGTCAGCTAGGTTTGTCACCTTGTAGGAATTTATGAGGCTATTGGCACATGTGGGAAAGATTTTAGGCCTTTGGAGGCCTATCGTTTCATCTCCCTTGCCCAATGTCCCACACTTGAGGCCCAAGGTCACCCTAGAGGGGTATGCCATCACCTTTGGAGGCCTTTTGAGATACAAATTGAATTTATTTTGGTCAAAATGTAATTTTTGTAGTAAATTGGCCAGGTCGGCTTTGTTTTTTACCTAAAAACTAATTAAGGTCACAATTTTGGTATAAATAAGACAAAAGTGACATTCATTTTATGATAATTGGTCATTGGGAGACAAGAGGTCTGAAATTTTCTCCCTCTTGAGGACTATTTGGATGAAATAGTGAGGCACACCTCGCTTAGAGGATTTTTCTTGCAACTTGGATCAAATCTTGTGGAGCATTTGTCAAGCTAGTCTTCTTTTGCATGATTATTCTTGGTGCTAGTAAGTAAAATATGCATTTTTTGTCATCTATTGAATGGTTAAGTGTATGGTTTACTTTCTCATATGAGATTATGATATTGCATGACTAATGAATGCTAGAAGTGAAGAACTTAAAGTACTACTTCTTTGCTTGTTGTTTGATGAAATTTGCAAGGATTTTCTAATAATTCTCGAAGCTCCAAGGCCCTAAAGTGATATCACCTTGGAGGTGGTGATTAATTGTTGTTTCTTAAATAATTTTATTCCTAAATAGTCCAAGAAGAAGGAGGTGATAGGGCCTAGAAGAGCCTACACCCTAGTGGATTTCCTTCTCCAAGCTTGAGGTCCTAGGGAGACTTAAGGAAATACTCTCCATAGACTCAATCTTCCTTGGATATAAGTATAATCATTACTGTTATCATCCCTAAAGGAAGCCATTGACCTTGACTCCATCACCCTCTTGAAGGTGCTAGTATTCTCTCCTCATCTCCTTGACAAGAAACCTTCAAACCACACTCAAAATTGCTAAACAAATACTAACATTTGACTTATTGTTGTTACAATCACTGTTATAGCAATTTATTGTGCAACCTATCTAACCTTACTAAATAATTAAACTAACCCATAAAATTGCACAAGCCTAGGTGCTATCACCTTAAGGCTTTGAATTACTTATTGTTGTCATTCTAAGTGAATTTTTGAAGTTGTTGTTTCTATTATCGTTGTCATTACAACCACTATTTCCAGCCCTAATAAGCCTATATTAACAAAAGAGTTGCCCAAAATATTTTACTAGGTAAGTTACTATAATTTGATGCCAAAATTGTGTGTGTTATTTCCTTAAAGAAGTACATTTTCTGAAGTGGTTTATTGTTGTCATCACTGTCAATTTGTTGTTGTTATAAGTGTTTAGACAACCCTTTGAAACACATTATTTGACCTGTATCTATCTAGAACTTGCAAGTGGCAAAAGTATTGTCATTTGAAGATTTAATATCTCATTATATTTTCCCAAACATGTTGCAATTTATGGATAGATTACATCTGCAACATATTTATATTTTCCATGTATAAACTTGTCTAGTAGCATATCTTATCATAAAGTCACTATTTGTTCAAGCATTGATATCATTGATTATTTCTATAATGTTTGTTTTTTCATTGGTAAAGGGAAGGTACCATTCACATTAACTTCCCTTGACCTTTTGAATTTAACCAAGTGAGTTCTTTCCTTTGAGTGACCTAGAGAGAGGGGTTGGTTTTTACCTTGTCTTATTTCCCTTCATCAACCAACTTGGTCTTGGGACATCTCCATTGGAGTGAGTATTTTCCCCTCCTAAATAGAACGAGGTATCTTGTTGGGGTGATAGTGACATGACTACCTCTGTGTTATGCCAATCTAATCCTACTTGCATTTGGGATTTGGGAAAGTATAGATTGTGCGATAACATTTTTGGCGTTGTCGTCAGGGTACATCGAGTCAATTTTTCTCAAACGACACTTTTTTGGTAAGCCTTTTGCTCAAAGCCTTTACTTCACAAAGATTACCTGGAGACTCCAATAAGGGTGATCCCCTCACTCCCTTTGAAAATATCAAGGATATTTCCTGGAGACTCCATAAATGACGACCCGTAGCAGATGTCAGTACACACCTTATTATCTCGTGGTTCCTATTATCCCCATGGCTCCTCCTAAATGGACCCCCGAGGAACACTTCGACCCTTTGGAATTGGATAATATCAAAGGGGGCTTACATGATCTACCTAAGGATGTCGATTTATGGATACCCAAATTTTCCGAAGAGGTTGGGGCTTCTGGAAACACACATTGGACCAAATTTTGTGAAAGCTACGACTTCCACCAGTCTAGGAAAGAACATCCTCACATATTCATGAAACCTTTCCTTGCCTCACTTACTGGAAATGCTAGGAAATGGAGAACTAACCTCCCAAGCAAGAGCCTCCGAACCTGTGAAGATTTAGAACAAGTTTTCTTGCAAAGGTGGGCTGTAATGGAATATATGACATCTCTTTACTCACAATATCTCAAAATTTGCAAACAAGATGATGATACTGATAGGGAATTTAATGATAGGTTTAATACCTTGGTTGGTCGAATTGATTCCAATTTTCAACCAGAGAGCATTATTATTGGACAATACCTCAATTATTTCAAAGGAAACTTCCAATCCCTCCTCAGAAATAGATTCCCAACAAACCTTAAGGAAGCACAAGATGGTGCTTACCATATTCAAGGAAATCTAAATGGTGTGATCCCATTACCCAGATCAATCTTCTTCAGGACCAAGATGATGTCCTATGGGTCAGTGAGGAAGACATTATGGAAGAAGAACATGATTTCCTAGAGATACTAGAGGTAAAATATGAGATTAAGTTAGCCATTACCCCTAAAGGGACTGGTACTTGGAGGAATGGGTTCTAAAATATGAAAGATGCCTCAAATTTTTCAAAACAACATAAACCCTCTCAGGATCTAGGTACCTCTGAAGAAATCACTAAAAACCTTGAAAAATAGGAAAGGGATGTTGAACAGTCACTTTCACAAACCATTAAAGAAAACACTTTAATAAGATACCCCAGTTATCTTTCATGTCAGAATCATAGGAACAAAGTATGGTGAAACCCACGCCCTTCTACATTGCCCTACAAATTAATGATTTCCTTGTCCATAATTGCATTTTTTATCCAAATGCACCTGCAAATATTATAACTCAAAGGGTCATGCATCAACATGGACTAAATATATCTCAACCATATAATGGCACAGAATATGACTCTAATATGACATGTGGTATTATCAAAGACGTGCTTGTTTCCTTCCACTCTTGCCCTGACCTCACTTTTAAAATTGATGTAATGATAATAGATACTTTAAGTAGTTGGGGATCCTTACTATGAAAAGATCTGATCGAGAACTTGAATGGTAGTTTTCATAACCAAGGGTCCGAGGTTATTATTCCCCATCCCGAAGGAGGATTTCTCAGTCTTCATAAGGAACCAATCATTGGATATCTTATTGAAGCCTCCGAAGAACCCACTAATAAAGTCCTTTGTGTAAACACTGGAATAGAAAGTTGGTATGCTCAAGAGGAAGGTTCCAAAGAAGAACCTTGCACACAACCTGAGGGAATATGGACGTTAGAGTTTGATGGTGCCCACTCTAATTTTGGTTCAGGAGTATGCATTGTCCTAACCGCCCCCTCCAAAAAGACTTTATACTTCTCCTATCGTCTTGAATACCACTGCATAAAAAACATTTCTGAATATGAGGATTTAATCATAGGCCTCAACTTAGACATTGATAGAGGAATAAGGTATTTGAGGGTTATCGGTGATTTTGACCTAGTAGTCTCACAAGTACTATTAGAATTTTCCACAAAGAATGAGAGGCACAAAATATACAAGGATTTTTCTAGGGACATTGAAAACACTTTGAAGTAATATCAATTGAAGCAGTACCCAAAGAAGAGAATCGCATCGCAGATACCCTAGTTGTTTCAACATCCTCCCTACAACCTTGTGAGGGTCCCCTCCAAATCCTATGTAATATGGAAGTTGTGTTTAGACCATCGATCCCTGACAACTTAGAACATTGGAAAGTCTTTGAGGATGATGATCAAATCCTTTGGTTCATGGAAAATAGTAGGGAGTTCATCTACTCACAAGTGAATTTCTTGGCTAAATCTATGGACCTTAAGGTAGTCAATTTTCACAGTAATACCTTACCAAGGGGATACATTCCTCTAGAACATTTTTTTTATATACATGATGTTTACAAAGGGAAACCTCCTAAATAAAAAACTGAAAAAGTTTTGGAATTCAATATCAGGACCAAGATAGAACTAGGGATAGTTAAGATAGGAGAGGGCAGCACCGAGAAAGAAAGGGATAAAATACTTGATCTTATTAGAGAATTTAAGGACATTTTTTCCTAGACTTATGATGACTTAAAGGCTTATACGGGTGACATCATCCAACATGCCATCCCCTTGGTAGAAGGAGCCAAAACTTTCTGAAAAAAACTAAGACATATCAACCCCAAGTTAGCAAACCAGATACAAAAGGAGCTCCAAAAGATGGTAGATGCAAGCATCATAGTCCCCATTAGGTATTCATCATGGATGTCTAATCTTGTAGTGGTACGAAACAAGAGTGGTGATATTCACCTATTGGATGTGGACTTTCGGAACCTCAACCAATTGTCACTAAAAGATAATTGCCCCCTCCCAAACATGGAACATTTGTTGCAAAGGGTGACTGGGGCAGGTATGATGTTTATGTTAGATGGATTCTCTGGGTATAATCAAGTGTTAGTCAAGAGGGAGGATCAACTTAAGACAAAATTTACTACACCATGGGGAACATTCATGTACTTAAGAATGCCTTTTGGTCTCATGAATGCAGGGTCAACATTTCAAAGAGCAATGGAATTTTGTTTTAGGGACTTAATCCAGACGATTATAGATATTTACCAAGATGACCTCATAGTAGTGTCCAAGGAGTGGAAATATCATGTCTCACATCTCAAATTTGTCTTTGAGAGGTGTAGAAAATATGGTATTTCTTTGAACCCTAAGAAGTCCATTTTTGGAATAGACAAGGGTAAGTTATTGGGACACATAGTATCGAAATGAGGAATTTCTGTTGATCCGGAGAGAATCCAATCTATCAATAATGTACTCCCCCTACCAATAAAAAGGCCCTTCAATCATTCTTTGGGAAAATAAACTTCACTAGAATATTTGTCCCCAATTTTTCCAAGAGAGTGAAGCCCATGAACATCATGCTTAAGAAAGATATGGAATTCGGATGGGATGAGAGGAGTCTGCAATCCTTTGAAGACATAAAGGGTTCTAATTCCCAATCTCTAGTCTTAGTCAGCCCTGATTACTCATGTGACTTCATGATATTCTCCTTTGCTTCGCAAGATACCATTGATGGTGTCTTGTTACAAAAGGATGTTGATGATCATGAACACCCTATGTCATTCATGAGCAAGGTCCTTAGGGACTTAAAATTAAATTATTCAATTATTGAGAAGCAAGCTTATGCACTAGTTAAATCCCTCAAGCACTTTAGAGGTTACATTGGTTTTAACAATATCAAGGCCTATGTCCCATATCCATAAGTGAAAGATGTTTTTTCACAACAAGATTGTAAGGGGACCAGGGGGAAGTGGGTTTCCAAGATCCAAGAATATGACTAAGAGAAATGAAGAGGCTAAGAACAATGAAGAGGCTAAGAATAATGAAGAGGTTATATGAATGGGAGAAAACAAACAAGTGAATATGGTAGTGAGTGAACTAGAACATGATGAATGGTATTCTAAAATTATATACTACCTCAAGAACTTGTCTTGCCCAGATCAACTAATAGATTACAAAATAAGGGCTTTGAGACTCAAGGCTATGAAATAATGCTTAACTGAGAATGGTTTAGGTTGGAAAAACCTCGATGGATTTCTCCTAAGATGTGTGAACAAACATTAAGCTAACAATTTGTTGAAGGAGCTGCACTCAAGGTATTGAGGGGGGAACTTTGTTTCCTGTACTACTACCCACAAAATTTTGAGAGCTAGATATTACTGGCCGACACTATTAATTTATACTCACCAATATGTCCGCTCATGCCAACCTTGTCAATAATTTATGGGAAAACAAAAACTCCTTGCACAACCTCTAAGGTTTGTAATTGTAGAAACCCCTTTTCAACAGTGGGGTTTGGATTTTATTGGTGAATTTAAGTATAATTCAAGTAATGGTTACCGATGGATTTTGATCGCCACTGATTACTTCACCAGATGGGTAGAATTTTTTCCTACAAAGAAGGCTACTGAGGATGTGGTCATGAACTTATTGGAAGAAATACTCATAATAAGATTTGGAGCACCCGCCAAGATCACCACTGACAATGCCAAATCCTTTAGCTCCCTTGCTTTAGCAAAATTTTGTTTCAAATATGGCATCACTCTATTCCACTCATCGAACTACTATCCCCAGGGGAATGTTTTGGCATATTCAAGAAACAAGAATCTCATGAATATCATCAAGAAGGTTATGGGAGAAAATAAAAAGGCATGGGATAGCAAGATCAAATACACTATGTGGGAAGATTGCATAACAACAAAGACTTCAACATGAAAGACCCCATTCGAACTAGTATATGGGTTGGAGGCTAAACTACTTGTGAATTTCCAAAGTCCCATCTTCGCTTCGCTCAACAATACACCATAGAACAAGAAGCACTCCAAGGACAAATTGACCAGTTGGTAGAATTAGATGAATCTGGGAGGATTGCTTTGAACCAGATGGAAAAAAGTCAACAAAAGGTTAAGAATACTTTTGATCACAAAGAAAAGGATAGGGATTTCAAAGAATGGGATCTAGTGTTATTATGGGACAAAAGGAGAGAGAAACCTAGTATGCAAAAGAAGTTAGATGGATTATGGGAAGGTCCTTACAAGATTGTTGGTCAAGCATGAA
>SNQJ01S0160730.1:0-21681 GCA_010110895.2 Picea sitchensis
GAGAATGGAAATTAAATTGAAATAAAATAAAATATATTAATAATAATAAATTAAAAAATACAAACTATTTTCTTTTTTATTTTAAGAAAAGAAAAAAAGGAAAAGTAATATGAGAATGGAAATTGAATTGAAATTAAATAAAATATATTAATAATAATAAAGAAGTAGACTTCCTTATATATTGGAAAGTAAAATGAAATACAGGAACTAATAATTAAGAAACTAAAAATATCGAAATGAAATAATAGGAAAAAACAAACATTAAAAAAAAAGAGCAAAATGAGAAACACAAGTAAGAAAAGAGAGAAAAGTATTTTTGATTGAAGTGATGATATCAAAAGATATATAAGGAACTCAATGAGAGGGAGATGATTCACAAAGACCATAAATTGAGAAGGGAAATAATACCATGGAGTTGGGGGAACAAATTAAGAGAGATATTTGTGATGAAAAGTCCATTAATAATAAGATAACAAGATTAATTTGATGTTAACCATCTTCCAAAGTAATTATCTTTGAGTAGATTTTAATTTCTATTATTAGGAAATGGGGAGTTTCAATGGGGAATTTTACTCTAGAATAATAAATTGTGGACCAAATGTTTTATTTTTAGAAGAGATCTTAATTTTAGCATTGTTTACAGATCTTTCTCTTATATAATTCAACTTTTAATGTTAAATGATGCATTTGGTATTCACTTAGTTATGTTGAATGCGTCTTTTAAGGGACACATCACCCTCATTTTTTGTCACTAAAGATAGATCGACATTTACCATAAATGTTTGGAAATCCCCTGCCACCTATCCTCCTATCTCTACCCATGAGTTCCTCTCCATGAGAAGACTTCCTTGCTTTTGTCCACCGACTTCTTGTACTGTAAATGGAACTCCATTCTTGATAGATTATAAAAAATTAATATAATATGTAATGTTAATCATAACCAAGGTTCAATTCTCAACCATTATTCAAACATCTGATACATGTACCTCTACCCACAACATTACCATTTAGAGTATATATGTAAAATAAGAACGTTGTCAAAGTCACGGGGTCATTTGCACACTTTGAAATTTCTTTGGTCTTATAAATAAAAGATTATCATTAACAACTATGGGCCCCAAGGCCATTGGATTAAATAGACTATTCCACAACATGCAATTTCTTCTTGTTTGAGTTTCTCCAACAAAATCAATGAAAAACATTGTCTCCAACATTAAATGGTGATTATGCACTAGTGATTATATCAATCATTAACCCAATTCCTTTGAGACTTTCCCCGTGTTGTTTTTTCCTTTCACATTGTTTTTAATATTAACAACATTAAACATCATATGTTAAAAGTGGGTGATATTAAACATAGATCGAAAATTGGCAACTAATTTTTAATCAACTCATCTCAAGTGTGTGGAGTTTCTTCAACAATATAAACTACATGGAAATATCTCTTTGGTACATTTATATTCTATAAACTCAAACTTATTAAAATAGAGTGAGATTGGACCATGAGAAGATGTCTTAACAAAAGTATGCTAAATACTAATCTAAATTGTACATTTCTTAAATAACAATATTTTTTGATAACTTGAATAGGGATACATGGATGTAGGGTCTTTTTTTTAGGGTTAGGATTAGTTGGAGTTGCTTGGATTCTATGTTCCACAAAATATTGGAGGAGAATCATCTAACAATCACATGGGTATTATATGAATTTTACTTTGAGGGGAATTTAATGTCAACAACATCATCTTTGATTTTTATGCACTCTAGCCCATTGATCCCATATCACCTATTTTATTTTTCACATTATGATTAAGTTGTACGAGTTACCCACAAAAGTGTCCCAATACATAACAATCAACTTCAATTATCTCTTAATCCAATATTCCTCCCACTATATGTCCATTTATGATTAATTGGTTGGAATCTTATTTTTGACAACACTATACATGACTACCATCTACATACGAATGAATAAAAATAGTTGAATATATCCTCTATTGATTATTCATCTATCATCCAAAAGAAACACATGAGCATAATAATCACTAGAACAATTCGACGTTTTCTTTCCCCTAAAGCAGGGGAAAGGAAACACTGAAGTGGATGACATCTAGCCAATACATGCAATGACATCTAGCCAATACATTCCCAATCCCCATGTATCCCCAAAAAACTTAAAGTTTCATATGAAACAATTACATCAGATCAAATTTTTAACTTCACATAGAGCATGGGAAGCAATCTCAACACAACAATCTCATGCGGAGAATAATGTCTCACTTTGTTGATACTCTATCCAAACATTTGTGTAAATGCATTGAACCAAAAAGATGGTTCCAATCTAGAGATGAATCCTATAATAAGGACACATATGCAACATAAGTTCTAACTTAGTGTTTCTGGACATGGTGCTATCCTTTTCGAGCTTGAAACGCGAAATTGCATCCTTTCTTCTACTCACTTATGTTGTTATCTTAATCTTAAACCATAAGTGATTATAATCCTTCTAATATCGACATAGAATTGCATCAAGTAAGAATATATGTCAAGTGTATCAATGCCCTTTGATATGGTTATGAAGCCCATTGTTGGAAGGAAATTGAATATAATGCATGTTTACCCAACCAAGGGAGAGGGACAAAGCACTCATAGAGTGATTTTGATTTTGATTGGTCCTAGTGGTTGCATGAGGACATCTTTTTGTGATTATATTTTATCCCTTTTTGACATATACTCCTACCATTTCCAAGTCTACCATTGTTATGTTATGTTGAAAGAAAAATAAGAACAAGTAAAGGCCAATTTTTCAGATTTTAAGCAGGTTTTGCAGTGTCAACGATAACGAGTGATTTGGTTATCATTCCCTTTCCCATTTGGTTGTTATCATTCCCTTTCCAATTTGGTTATCTTATTTCTATAGTTAACCATTGTCACTCTTACATCTAATATTTAGGACTATAAAAACAAAAACTAAAGATCTCATTTATTGTTTTATCGATTTAGAAAATCCCCTCACATTATTCCATAACTAGATCAGTCAAGCAACAAAAAGGAAGAATGATGTGTCCCTTCATCATAGGTGCATTCAAATTTATCCAGCTATAAGACCTTCTGAAGTATTTATTTTCATCAAAAAAACAAATCTCTTGATCTTTGAACAACATAACCACCTTGATTCACTTCAATGTTCCATTTCCCACTTCAAGGATATGCTAAAAAATGTCTTCTGTTCTATTTCATTTTCATATCAAATTATGATTTGACATTTCATTAGTAAATAGTTTTAGATGATATCTAGAATAAAAAAAAAAATACACATGTAACATCTTTTGTTTTTGCTATATATTTGGAAAAAATTATTCCCCCATTCACTTCTCTATATTATTTTTGTTTCATAATCTATTCTTTCACTAAATATGATTGTCATAAAAAAATATGTTAATTTTTTTCAGAGTTCCCTTTCCCTGCTTCGAGGGTATGCTAGTAATAATCATGATCAAGAGCTACAGAAAAAAACTGGTACTGAATCATGGTCAAGAGAATAAGACTCTGATTGTGTATCTATTGCTAGATATGGCACTGTAAGGTATGTTGTGGGTGACTCTTCAATAGATCGAACTACCTAAACTAAGGTAGCTCCAACACAATTCAATGATACTCCAATATCCAAAGATTGGATAACATAGAAACAAATATAAAATATATATGACATATCTAGATGGGATAAGATTGATGAGAGAGTGGGTTAGTTGGAAATTCATGATGAAGGGATAAAAATGTACACTAGAAACCCAATATCTTCGGGGTTGGCTAAAATTTCTACTTTTTGGTGATTTTGGTCGAAAATAGAAGATTGAAATTTGGACAAAATCTCTATTTTGTGCTATTTAAATTGTGTTTTTGAATGCATAAATGAATTCATCTTGATGTCTAAATGGATTTAGCATGCTTAAAAACCATTGGGCACTCAGATTATACAAACTTAGCCACTCAAGTTTTCATATCCAACTATTCCTCACCCTATTTCGAACAAAATCAAACAAAAATAATCACCCAAAAACAACCCCAAAATAGAACGTTTAATACTCTATATCTCCCATCCTTAAATGATTTGAAAACATATGTCCCATCCTTAAATTCTTTGAAAACCTATAACATCTCATTAAGACGCTCAATTTGGAATCCTTGAATGTCTTGTCATCGTGAAATCTGAATGATATTCAAATAAAATACTTAAATATATTACTAGGTGATCTTCCCAAGAAGGGGATCTACTAGAGAAGGTGACCAAACAAGCCATTTTTGGGTAGTTGACCAAAAAATCAACAGGAGCACAAATTAGAATAGAGGTGCACCATTGGTTTGGGTAACCAAGTAATGAAGATCCAGTGCCAGGATGATCTAAGAGTAGCTGAGAGGATGTGTCTATCTCGGTGTGAGTCTGTGGGATCAAAGGGAGAAGCTCAGTGCAACCATAGAAGAGGGAGAACTTACTTCATCCTGACAATGGAGAAACCATCAAGGGTGCAAACCCTAGGTTGGTGTGCCCTCCTTTCTACCTCAGGAAACTTGCAGAAAATCGACTTGCTCCCTGAGAGATTGGCTAGCCAATGGATTAATCTCACTCTCATATGTGGAAGAATGGAAAATAGAGTAGCGAGGGTGAATCCATAAAGAAATGAGCACTAGATAACCCTAATAATTCATGTAACATCCATGTTTCCCCCATATTGTAATTAATCAAAAAATAGGATTACCATGCTAAGGCATGTGGACAATGTAAATGTATTATTTTTTGAGTTGCCAATAGCTGACTGTGGGGGTGAAGCCTTGAAAGTGATAGACATGATATCACTAGAGGAAATAATGTGAAAAATATAAGAGAGGGCTCATTATATCACATAATCACAAATTTCCCTTGATGGGGATAATAAATATCCTTTGGGTCCCAAGGATCTATCGGGACCCACCTTGACCATCGGATTTGTGAGTTCAGAGTTTGCGCGACGGGAGAATCGCTCACTGGTGAGACTAAACCTCTGAAACCCGAAGTCGTGATGCAATCTGGATGGTAGATCCAAGGATCTATTGCCACCCACCTTGACCGTCAGATCTTTGAGTGTAGAGTTTGCGCAATAGGAGAATCACGCATTGCTGCGATTAAACTTTTGAAACCCGAAGTTGCGATGTGATATGGACCATTGGATCGAGGAAGGTCATGGACCATTGATCCCACATGAGCATATTAAATCAAGGAGTACGTGGGAATTTTAAATTCCCTAACGACTAAACTCACAAGAGACTATCCCTTTTCATAAGTGTAGATGAAGTCTAAGAGGTGAACTTGTTTCAAGTTTGTAAGATCACAAGGGAAGAGGAAGTTAAGACCCATACATTAGGGCTCACAGGAAGTAAATAGAATGTTGATACCTTCAAAACATCTGAAATCTTCCAAGTCAGGGAAGAAAGTGAAAGCTCAGGAGGAGGAACAATAGTGACCATTGGATCGAGCACTGTGAAAGATTTGAACTGTTGGGATCCACATATAGACAATTATAAGAGCGCACAGGAAGAGATCGGATCCGGGCCATCATATATGAGCATGAGGACCAACACTCATTGGATCCCAAGGAAAGTGCATGAGGCCTAACCCTTTGAAAGTTCATAGGAGAGTGGACTTGCAAAGCTCTGAAGTCAATCAGAACCATCTAATGTTAGGGTAGATATGTGGCATAAGATCCACAACTTGGGAGTTTTGTGGAAAAGGAGGAGGACAAACAACCGAAGTAGATCTTGTTCGTTGATCGCTAGGGGGATACGTGTGAGGAGATCATGTATTTCGGGTAAAATCACTCCAGAGAAATGGTTGCATAAGAGTTGAAACTCGCGAAGCCCTGAGAGTCAAAGAGCCGAAGTGTCGAAGCACCGAAGTGCCAAAGAGACGAAGCGTCGAAGCACTAAACGGATGAAGAGATAAAGAACTAAAGGACTCTGAACCGTTACATCTAGAGAGACATGTCGCGATAGATCGCAAGCTTTGAGTAAATTGCATTGGAGTTTAAGTTCATAATAGAGATTCTTGAACCTCGAAGACCCGAAGTGAATATGGACCATCAGATCTAGAGGGATGCGTGGCGACAGATCGTGGACTCTAGAGAAATCTGTTCGATAGTTTTTAGTTGAGATTTGAGACTCCCAAAGTCCAGAGAGCCGGAGAGCCGAAGTAAATCTCAACCATCTGATCATCTAAAGTAGATCTCAGTCATCAGATCGTCTGAATTAAATCTCAAGAGTTGGAACGTTCGAGGTGAATCTGGACCATCTGATCCAAAAGAGACGTGGCGTAAATCAGTGGATTTCAGGTAAAGTCCCGAAGTACTTCATATCCATTAGATCAAGAGGACAACTAGCATAAATATGTAGATTTAGAGTAAAGACCCAAAGCAAGCCTCAACCATTTGATTCAAGTGGACACGCCGTAGGAATCCTCTTACTTCGAGGGGAAGTGAAGTTTGATATTTGAGATCTCAAAAGTTCGGATACCCGAAGGAAATCGTGACCGTTGATTGAGCAAAGGCGCCATAGGACCATTGATCTAGTTGAAAGTTCAAGCCCCTAAATAAGAGATAGAACCATTGATTGAGAAGGATAGGTGTCTGCAAATCATCAACTATGGAAGATTGACGTACAGAAGAAAGGAAAGTTTGAGACTTGAGAATTTTGAAGTCCATAATTCCGAAACAAATCACAACTATTGATTCAAAAGAGGTCATATTTCAACCGCAACTTTGAAAGGGATAGATCTAAGTGATCAGTTTAGAGGCACCGTCAAGATTGTGAGATCGGAATTCCCATAGCATTGCGGGGATTGAAGATGTGAAAACTTTAAAAATTTGAGGGTGGGCCGCAATCCAAACCATGGCTTTGAGGAAAGGACATGTGGAGGCTCGAAGATAATTATGGGCACAAAGGTATTTTGGTTTCAAACCTCCTTTTTCCATGCGCACAATTGTCTGTTTATGTGAGGATATCACCCAAGGTCACATCAAGGAGGGGCTTATCAGAAAAGGGGCTAGCGCCCAAACTCAGATATTTCCCAAGAGCGAAGGGAAGATCCCAGGTACCATTAGATCGACACCCGGAAGTTGAAAGGGTATACTTTTTATTACAGAGAAAGACCATCATGGGTCTCAGAGAATCATTGGCTTCAGAATCGGAGATCCTTGACCGGGAGGTCAGATTGGTTCCCCAACTTCCCAAATTAGAAACCATGGATGGAGAATCTATCCTTTAAGAAAAGAAAAACATTGTATGCCCTGTCATGGGTGTGTTACAAATTGGTATCAGAGAATGGTTACAACACTTGGCCTACTTGGGCTCATGTACGAGTCGTGCAAGGAGGTATCGTTATCTTCATTTACTCATTGAGTAAAAGGACTGCAGATTGAACCTGTGATTTTGGGAATTCTTGTTGAATTCCAACAGGAGAATTTCTTTATCCCTTTGTCAAAGTGATAACTTATCTTACCAAAGTAGGTATATGCTAATTAACATCTATAATAAGACTTGGATGTGGATAGCTGAAGGTGGTAGGGTTATGTCAACAGAAGCTAAAGCCCAAAGGATGGATCACCTGGTGTTCGTAATAGTGCTTCTAAGCATGGGAAGTTGGAACTTCAGGCACTAATGATGGTATATTATATAATGGTTAATACCTTTGTGGGCTTAAAGGAATCTGGTAGGATCAGGTAGGATCCCTGGAAGTTATAGTTACTTCTCTATATTAAAATTAGAGTATATAACTCCTCGTGACCAGAGAAAAATGAGATGGGTAAAACCCTATGGACACTGAGGCAAGAATGTTTTATTTCTATATGTTGTTTCACAAAGAGGAAAGTGACCTTGGTTGGTTATTGCCTTCAGAAAACACAACATCAATACGAGATATGACTGTGAGATTAGTCATGTAAGTGACTGAAATCTCAAACTAAAGGACACTAATGATGAAATTAAACTATCAAGTGAATCCATGAGGTAAAAAGGTGAAATCTATTCACCTACTTATACACAAATCTGTATACATGATCATAAGGATGATTGGGAGATCCTTGGAAAAAGGATATAGAAAACTGATATGTCCATGTGTGTGAATGACATGGAAAAAGTGCAAGCAATAAGATAGCACGATGAATACTTATCTATGTTTAATTATGCTTGACTACATGGGTTTAATGCATTATGGAGCTTCCTAATATGAATCGTGATAGTAATACCAGTTAGGTATGAATGATATTAAACGTGCAAGTGATGCACATGTATGATGTAAGTTAACAAAAATAGAATATGTATGGATACATAATTTGGGTACATGACAAAGATGCATGTTTATATTCCTTATGGGATATTTGCTAAAATGTTGAAGCTAACTCACGGCTGAGGCCATCACAAGTAGTGATGGATATGCAATAAGAAAGTTGTATGATGAAGGAGTTCCCTATGGAGGAACTACGTGAAGACTCTGCCAGGAAAACAAAGTCAGAACTTTAATGACTACTGAGAATTAAGCTGTGAGCCACAAGATTATATGAATATATATATATATATACCAGATTCCTGGATTACATTTTGAAAAACATCATGTAATGAATAGAAGACTAATACTAAATCTTGACCATTCTGATAACCGAATGGTAACATGCAAGATGCATAGGTTCATGATTCATTATGGGAAAAAGATTTTGCTATTAAAGCATGTTGATGTATCCTAAGAGTTAGGATGAGCCTAGCCCAAGGCTTCTCAGGAAAAGAGCAGAAATATCACAATAAGAAGTAGATTTCATAAGTAAATGGGGAGAAAAGGAGGAACACTTTCCTTACCCTAAGAACCCTAAATTGTTTAACAAAGATGTAGGATTAAAAGATTAGTTGTGGAAACCGGTATAGTTGGTAAAAGGAAAGTAAACCTCCTAAGTATGATTAAATGAATAAATGAGTACGTTTAACTGAATAGGCTTGGTTGAAGCCATGATTAAGAAAAGGCAGTGAGGCCTTAGAGATAACTCGACTGGGCTGAAAAGTCCCAAGCAGTGTAGAAAGAGTTGGAAGAAGGGGATAGTCCTCAATTCTTTCCTTGTTGAGTATTATTTTTTCTCTTGGATGAGTAAGATGGTATGCTAATGAAAGTAAAAAGGTTTTGACACCATAGTGATAAGGATGGTGTCACTGAAGATACAATCAAAGCTTGTTTGTGTTGCAGTTGTGGAAACATTTGAGGATAATGTGATGAAGTGCATAAAGATATGCTAGGACATTTTGAAGATGTTTTATGAATTTGAATGTTATGATACATGAATTTGGTTTAATATTACAACTAATGTAAATGTGACTATGATGATGCATGTTATGTATAGAAAATAATTGTATCTATTGAGGAAGATAGTTGCCAATGATGGGAAACCTCAAGCAGAGGATGACTAGGAGAAGGTTGTGGTTGAAAGATTGTTGACAGGGTTGTAAAAGTCCCCATAAAGCACTGTTTATTAGGTAAAAATCGGAAAGAGGGTACTAGCAGATAAAAACCAATATAAGGATAGTTGTGCCTATGTGGCACAAGGTATGAAGGGATTTGGTAAGAACCCCTTCTAAAATATTTATTTTCTTAGTGTTATGCATGAACTTTTGAAAGGAAGTTGTATGCCTTGGGTACCCTAGGAAGGTATGATTCAGGAAGGATAACATGAATGATGGAGGTATGAACCTCTGGTAGTAAAAATTGTATGTAACCCTTGGGATATTTCATGAACTGATATGTCATGAATGCATTGACCAATAAAGGAATTCTTAAAGGCATTCATGTGAAATTTTTGATTTCATGTGTATTGATTTGGGATCGTGATCAGCCTATAGTAGGAAATATGGTCCTACTATAAGAATGAAAGAAAATGAATATGCCATATGAGGAAAAGGTTGGTTAAATTCCAACACACCATGGCCAAGAACTGGTCATAAAGTGTGACGAACTTGAAAATAATGCAAGAGTGCATTGGGTATGAATGTGGCCATGAATAATTGGCACATTTGTTAAAATACTTTGAAGTATTGAATTATGTTTTGAAAGGGTTGGTATGTTGAAATGAGACATAAGAAAGGAATGGGATTCCCTTTTTATGTTTATATAGATGTGATGAACTATTAGTATGCATTGTTTTGAATATAGATATATATACATGGATGCATGAGAGACTAACAATTTGTTTGGTTGTGTAAAGAATGAATTGCAGGGAGGAAATGGGTCTTGGATATGGTGGTATTATAATCCCATAAGGAAGATCGATTTCCTACTGAGCCAAACTCCAAGGAATGGTATTTCATTTTTGAGAAAGTGAATTTGATTGTTAGTATGCACAATTCTGAAATTGTTTGTAATGACATTGTAAAGGTGCAATAAAAATATATGTCCATGGAAAAGCTAACAATTTGTTTGGTTGATTGAAGTTGAAAGTGCAGGAAGCAAAGAGGTCTTGGATATGGAATCATTGTAATCCCATAAGGAAGACCAATTTCATGCTGAACCAAACTGCTATGGGAAGGAAAGTCCCATAATTATGAATCTGGTTCCTGTGTGGAACACAGAACAAATATGGAAATAAAATGTGGAATTGGAAATCTGTAGGTGACAGATTTAAAAGGAAATTTTGAATTTAAAATTTATGATGATGTCTCATGAATTTCTGTATAACTATGATATAGGTGAAAGGAAAAGATCTGTAAAGAGTGCAGAGATGAGAGACTAAACTCTCAATCTCAAGGAAGAACTATGAAAAATCGTATAATCCGATCACATGAAATAGAGACTAACAATTTGTTTGACTGTGTAAACAATGAATTATCGGGATAAGGAGAGTAACCTTCGTCCCTATCTATTATGGTACTGGGAGAAGGAAAGTAACCTCTGTCCCTATCTATTGTGGTACCGGGAGAAGGGAAGTAACCTTCGTCCCTATCTATTACGGTACCGGGAGAACGAGAGTAACCTTCGTCCCTATCTATTACGGTACCATGAGAAGGAGAGTAACCTTCTCTCCTATCTATTATAGTGCTGGGAGAAGGAGATTAACCTTCGTTCCTATCTATAACGGTGTCGAGATAAGGAGAGTAACCTTCGTCCCTATCTATTACGGTGCCAGGAGAAGGAGAGTAACTTTCATCCTTATTTATTACGGTGTCAAGAGAAGAAGAGTAACCTTCATCCCTAACTTTAGTTGAGCCAGAAGGCTGTCAAGATGTAAAAGCATGAAAAATGGCTATTTCTAAGCCATGATAACGTCATGGTAAGACATGATCCCCTAGAATATGTTGTGTTTAGGTAACACAAGCTGAAGGTATTCCTTGGAAGAGCAAGTTTGAGGGACACCTAGAC
The DNA here is from genome assembly GCA_010110895.2 of Picea sitchensis. Taxonomy (NCBI): domain Eukaryota; kingdom Viridiplantae; phylum Streptophyta; class Pinopsida; order Pinales; family Pinaceae; genus Picea; species Picea sitchensis. The sequence continues at coordinate 11,420 of SNQJ01S0160730.1, forward strand.
TTTAAGACTTGATAGAGACTCTGGAATTATTTCTATGCAAGAAAACCTTGGCAACGCAAGATGGATCACCCCAGGGGCTGTATAGAAAAGAAGGGGATGCCTGATCCTGGGCCTAGAGGGTGAGTGACTGCAAGGAATAAGAGACCTTAATAGTTCTTGTAAACTATTGATTGGGATCATGAACATGATGGGTAGTTCTTCCCATGAAAGAAAACCTTGGCAAGGCAAGATGGATCACCCGAGGGACTGTATAGCAGAGAAGGGCATTTCTGATCCCGGGCCTGGAGGGTGAGTGACCGCAAAGAATATGAAACCTTGATAGTTCTTGTAAATTATTGATGGGGATCATGCACCCAATGGGCATGTCAAGAAAAAACAATGACCCTAGATAACAAACAACCATGTGGATACAAATTCACAAACTGTGCAGATAATTATGGTGCTAAGATTAGAAAACAATTTCATAGAAATTTTTATACAATGTTATCACATGAGACTATGATTAATATGCTTGTTGTCCAAGAATTATTGAAAGAAGGTGACAAAGATTAAGGGTCTGAAACAAGACTTGACAAAGAAAGAAATATCAAGATTTCTGAAAAAATTGAATGGGAAAGGCTAGATAGGTGTTTTGAGGAAGAACATCGAGGACGATGTTCCTTTAAAGGGGGAGGGTATTGTAACATACCTTTTCCCCCCAGCTTGTATTTAATCATAAAATAGGATTACCATGCTAACACATGTGGACAATGCAAATGTATTATTGTTTGAGTTGCCAATAACTGATTGTGGGGGTGAATCCTTGAAAGTACTAGCCATGATATCACTAGAGGAAAGAATGTGAAAACTACAAGAGAGGGCTCATTATATCAAATAACCCCAAATTTCCCTTGATGGGGATAATAAATCTCTTTTTGATACCAAGGAGAGAAACCAATTAATGAAGAAAGGAAAAGTGGTTGAATTATCAACCACTCCCATGAATGGAAGCATGGTCTAACTGTAGAATATCATCCCGAAGTACCACTGGGTATGATAGACCAAGATAACCTGAGTTCCCTTCTGACAGAAGGAACGAGATGGGTTAAGAACCATCCTATGGAAAAGATATAAGAAAATTGGTAAGAAGAATGTGAGAGCTCCCCAATAGATGAGGAAGAGAAGGCCATGAGATTGATGCCGAGTGAGCATCTGATAAACCTTTCCCCGGGACATAACAGAGAAATAAATCTCTAAAAGTTTGCAGAGAACGGAACCGGAGCGGAAGTTGAAATAGAGAAAGAATCCTTGAGAACTATGAGAGTTCCCTAGTGATATCATTGCTTGGCATGGGGGTGGCCAGAGTGCTAAGAATGAATTCAACTGAGCCTATGGCCAATTGGAAGGATGAACACCCATAGTCAGTTAGTTGGCTACCACCTATAATAGTTGAGTAATCGCATATCTTGTGTATTTAAGTGGTATTGTGAATTAAAGTTGGAAATCCTATGAATTTTGTAGGGATGGATATGTTTTCTTAATGATTTATACTGTACCATTTTTCTATCTTCTTGATTTTTTAATTAGGAAAGTAAGAAATTGTATGAATTGGACATGTTTTTATACTCGTAAATGCTTTCGTCCTGTGGTGGCTTAAGCCAGAGCCACGAACTGCGAGTTCGTCGAGTGTGGGCATAGTTTCATGTATGCATGTCGACCCTCCTAGTCATTCTGAGTCCCTTAGAGGATGGAGTTTGTTAATCTTAGGAGAGGTAGTGCATATATGCACAGGCTCTCTGCGAGGCAAGCAGAGCCCGAGAACCACTTAAGTTCTAGAATTGATGAAGGAGCGCAAGAGTTGTGCAGAAGACCCTTATAAGTGTTAAGTTCAGGAGAAAGAGCGCAATGCTCTTAAATCCTTCATAACTGATGAATATTAGGAAGGATAGTGAGATTCAAGTATAAAAAGTGAATATCCTTTGATTTGGAAGATAAACGGACGAGACCTTTTGAGAGGATCCAAGGATCTATCAGGACCCACCTTGACCGTCAGATCTGTGATTTCAGAGTTTGCGCGATAGGAGAATCGCGCGTTGTTGCAACTAAACCTTCGAAAACTAAATTCATGATGTGATATCGACCGTATATCTAAGGATCTATCAGGACCCACCTTGACCGTCGGATTTTAGAGTGCGGAATTTGCGCGACGGGAGAATCATGCATTGGTGAACTTGATAGGTATATATTTTGTTTTACTATGGTAGGCTATATTCTTAGCCAAGTAAATATCACTTTGACTATCACAAAGTAACTTTTCTTTGTCCTACATCCTTCCAAACTCACCTAACAAAACTTTCAACCAAACTGCCTCATTGCAAGCATGTGAAGAAACTACGTATTCTTCTTCGATAGTGGATAAAACAACAATGTTATGTAGCTTTGACATCCAACTAATAGCTCCACCTACAAGAGTAAAGACATACCCTGAAATCGACCTTCTCTTGTCTAAATCACTTGCAAAATCAGAATCCACATATCAACAGACTAACTCATGACCACTATCATAGGTAATACAGTAATCACTTGTGCCCCTCAGATACCGAAGCACCCATTTCACTGATGCCAAATGATCTTTACATGGATTTTCCATATACTTGCTAACAACCTCAACTGCATGTGAAATATTTGGCCCTGTACTAACCATCACATGCATGAAAATTCCTACTGCATTAGCATATGGTATTCGAGACATATATTCCTTTTCTTCTTTTGTACTAGGACATAAACTTGAAGAAAGCCTAAAATGGGAAGCCAAAGGGACTGAAACTGGTTTCACATCGTTCATACCAAACCTCAAAAGTATATTCTCAACATACTTCTATTGTGACAACTAAATCTTACCATTCCTCCTGTCTCTGAATATCTCCATTCCCAAAATATTCCTTGTTGCTCCTAGATCTTTCATATCGAACTTCCTAACCATTTGAGACTTTAACCTATTGCTCTCAGTTAATCTTTTTCTTTCTAAAAGAATATCATCAACATACAATACTAAGATAATGAATATGTTATTATTCAATTTCTTAAAGTATACACAATGATCATACTCACTCCTTGTATAATTTTGGCTCACCATGAAAGAGTCAAATTTCTTGTACCATTGTCTGGGCGACTGCCTCAGACCATACAATGATTTCTTGAGCCCGCAAACAAATTTATTTCTGCAATTCTGAAAGAACCCTTCAGGTTGTTCCATGTAGATCTCCTCATCCAAATCTCTATGTAAAAAAATAGTCTTAACATCTAGTTTCTCCAACTGCAAATCAAGCAATGCAACTAATGCTAACACAATTCAAATTGAAATAGTCTTTACAATGGTGAAAAAATATCATGAAATTCAATACCTTCTTTATGAGAATATCCTTTCACAACCAACCCTGCTTCGTACCTTTCCACCTTATCATAAACACCCTTCTTCATCTTGTAGACCCACTTGCAACCTACCGTTTTTGTGTCTCTTGGAAGTTCTACCGGGTCTCATGTGGCATTCCTCTCTAATGTCTTGATTTCATCATTCATTACTTCTTTCCATTTCTCACTGTTACAACCCTTAACATCTTCCTGGTAGAATGAAGGTTCATCATCATTAGTACTTAAAGAAACTGACGAAACAAAATCATCATACCTTCTTGGAGGAACTTTAACCCACATAGATATCTTTAGGAAAGTTTGTGTCTCATCAACATTCTGTTGATTGTTATCGTCAACCATGTCTTCTTCTGCACGAAAATCTTCATGAACATATTTAGAGACTTGTCGTGTTCACTTTCATATATATTTGAACTGGTTTCAAACTGAATCTGTTGATACTTAGGTACTTCTTGTTGTCTAATTTGAACATCTACATCTAATTTGATGAGAGATGATTCATCAAATATTACATATATGTTAATGGTGATCTTTTGGGAAGTAGGATCCCACAACCTGTACCCCTTAATACCATCACCATATCCAACAAAGATAAGCCTTTCTTATTTTGGATCTAGTTTAGGATGTTGATGTTTCAGAATTAGAGCATAGGCTTCACAACCAAAAAATTTAAGATTAGAATAATTACAAGGACGACCTGTCCATACCTCTTCTAGAATTTTGCACTCTATTGCTTTTGATGTTCATAGATTCACCAGATAACAAGTTGTAGTCACTTCTTTTTCCCACAATTCCTGTTGCAAGTTAGTGTTACTAAGAATACTCCTTTATCTCTCTAGAAGAGTCTTGTTCATTCATTCAACCACTCCATTTTGTTGAGGAGTATAGACAGTGGTTTTATGCCTATCAATCCCAAACTCCTTGAAGTAGTTCTCAAATTCCATTGACATAAATTCACCGCCATTATTAGTGCTTACACATTTAATGGATCTACGAGTGCTCTTTTCCACCAAAGCTCTAAACTGCTTGAAAGCTATAAATACATCAGCCTTACTTTTTAACATATAGATGCACTCCTTCCTAGAGAAATCATCTATAAAAGTTACAAAATATGATGATCCTCCATATGAAATAGTAGGGGATGGTCCCCAAACATCAGAATGGATATAATCAAGGATTCCTTCATTGGTGTGTCTTCTAATTTTAAATCTCTACCTATTCTATTTTCCATAAATACAGTGGTTACAAAAATCTAACTTTAAAGACTTTAGACTAGGAAGTAACTTGCGATCAGAAAATACCTTAAATCCATGTTCGCTCATATCAACCAACCGTTGATGCCACAGTCGAACAATATCATTGTCTTTCTCAGATATTGTTGTTGCATGATCTGACTCAATTCTTCCTTCTAACAAAAATAGGTTACCAACCTTCTTTGATTTTATAACCGATAAAATACCTTTGTAGACTTTCATAACTCCACCTTGAACAATACTCTTATATCCTCCAGTATCTAAGACTCGCAAAGAAATTAGGTTCATCCTAATATTAGGTACATGTCTTCCATTAGTTAGTATTATAATAGTTCCATTAAATATCTTAATTCGAATGATACCAATTCGCACAACTTTACATGAGATATCATTTCCCATGTAAACTGTTCGATCATCTACAGACTGGTAAGTAGCAAACCAGTGTCTATGAAGACACATGTGATTTGATGCACCAGAATCTAATAATTATTTTTGATCATGATGTGAACCAATACTAAATGATAAAACTTCATCAGTCATACCTGAACCTGTTGTTGAACCTATTTCAGTTGCATTTGCTTCCTTCATCTCTTTTGGAGAGTCTTCTTTCAGGCTTGTTGTCGCTTCCAACAATCCTTCTTCAGGTGTCCATATTTTCCACAAAACTAACACTTAAGATTTCTCTTTTTTCCCTTTGACTTTGACCAAGATAAATCCCTCTGACCATGTCCTCTTTCTTTAGGTCTGCCTCTGATCACCATTGCCTCAGATGTAGAGGTTCCTAAATTGGATTTCTTCCTTGTTTCCTCAGACAATAAAGCTCCAACAATATCATCAAACTCAATACTTTATGTTGAACTGAAACTAATAGAGGTAACAAAATGATCCCATGACGTGGAAAAAGAACACAATAATGTAATTGCCTTATCTTCAAATTCAAATTTCACTCCCGTGCTATCCAACTGGACTAAAAGAGTATTAAAAGTCTTTAAATGATCAACTATTTTTGTACCTTCCTTCATGTACAAACTGTACAATTTTCTTTTCAGGAAGATCTTGTTTTTCAAGGATTTCTTCATATACAAGCTTTGTAGCTTCATCCATAAAATGACTGTTGTCTTCTCTGAGACAATATTGAATAGAACATCATCGGCCAAACACAGGCGTATGGAACTCAGTGCTCTCGCATCCATATCATCCCATTCATCATTTTTTATGGTTGTGGGTTTCTTTTATTTTCCCAAAAGAACCTTCACCATGCCTTGTTGCACGAGAAAATCATACATCTTAACCTTCCAGATCTCGAAATTGTTCTTGCCATCGAACTTCTCAATTTCAAACTTAGCACTCTGCGTCTTTTCCATTAGAGGAAACATTCCAAAAAACACCACTGCTTGTAATAACCAAGGCCCTTTGAAAAAATAATGTGGAGGAATAAGGGTTTAAACTTTACAATGTTTAATAAAAGATTTAATAAAAAATCCTTTTACTAACTTTTCCTTTTATTTAAAAATAAAAAATAACAAAGGTGACCTTTTTAACCATTATTCACTTTGAGATAATAAAAAAGCATTTTTTAATTCCTCCACCTTTAATTAATCCTTTTACTTCATAAAAAACATTTACTTCATTCACCCGCGTTGACATGTTCATGCTCTAAAAAGAAAAATTCATTTTTTTTGAAAAAACCCAAGGGACTGTATAGAAAAGAAGGGGATGCCTGATCCTAGGCCTAGAGGGTGAGTGACTGGAAGGAATAGGATACCTTAATAGTTCTTTTAAACTATTTATTGGGATCATGAACAAGATGGGTAGTTCTTCCCATGAAAGAAAACCTTGGCAAGGCAAGATGGATCACCCGAGGGACTGTATAGCAGAGAAGGTCATGTCTGATCCTGGGCCTAGAGGGTGAGTGACCGCAAGGAATATGAAAAAATTATAGTTCTTGTAAACTATTGATGGGGATCATGCACCCAATGGGCATGTCAAGGAAAAACAATGACCCTAGATAACAAACAACCATGTGGATACAAATCCACAAACTGCGTAGATAACTATTGTGCTAAGATTATAAAACAATTTCGTAGAAATTTTTATACAATTTTATCACATGAGACTATGATTAATATGCTTGTTGTCCAAGAATTTTTGAAATAAAGTGACGAAGATTAAGTGTCTGAAACAGGACCCGACCAAGAAAGAAATATCAAGATTTCTGAAAAAATTGAATGGGAAAGGCTAGACAGGTGTTTTGAGGAAGAACATTGAGGACAATGTTCCTTTAAAGGGGGAGGGTACTGTAACATCCCTATTTCCCCCAACTTGTATTTAATCATAAAATAGGATTACCATGCTAACGCATGTGGACAGTGTAAATGTACTATTGTTTGAGTTGCCAATAACTGACTGTGGGGGTGAATCCTTGAAAGTACTAGCCATGATATCACTAGAGGAAAGAATGTGAAAACTATAAGAGAGGGATCATTATATCAAATAACCCCAAATTTCCCTTGATGGGGATAATAAATATCCTTTGGATACCAAGGAGAGAAACCAGTTAATGAAGAAAGGAAAAGTCATTGAATTATCAACCACTCCCATGAATGGAAATATGGTATGACTGTAGAATATTAGCCCGAAGTACCACTGGGTATGATAGACCAAGATAACCTGAGTTCCCTTCTGGCAGAAGGAACACGATGGGTTGAGAACCATCCTGTGGAAAATATATAAGAAAATTGGTAAGAAGAATGTGAGAGCTCCCCAACAAATGAGGAATTGAAGGTCATGATCTTGATGCCGAGTGAGCATCTGATAAACCTCACCTAGGGCCATAATAGAGAAATAAATATATGAAAGTTTGTAGAGAATAGAACCCGAGCAGAAACTGAAATAGAGAAAGAATCCTTGAGAACTGCGAGAGTTCCCTGGTGATATCATGGTTTTTCATGGGGGTGGCCAGAGTGTTAATAATCAATGCCTCAGAGACGATGGTCAGTTGGAAGGATGAACACCCATAGCCAGTTAGTTGGCTACCACCTGTAATAGTTAAGTAATCGCATATCTTGTGTATTTATGTGGTATTGTGAGTTAAAGTTGGATATCCTATGAATGTTGCAGGGATGGATATGTTTGCTTAATGATTTATACTATACCCTTTTTCTTTCTTCTTAATTGTGTAATTAGGAAAGTAGGAAATTGTATGAATTGGACATGTTTTTATATTCGTAAATGCTTACGTCCTGTGGTGGCTTAAGCCAAAGCCACGAACTGTAAGTTTATCGAGTGTGGGCATAATTTCATGTATGCATGTCAACCGTCCTAGTCGTTCTGTGTCCCTTAGAGGATGGAGTTTGTTAAGCTCAGGAGATCTAGTGCATATATGCACAGGCTCTCTGCGAAGCAAGAAGAGACCAGGAACCACTTAAGTTCTATAATTGATGAAGGAGTGAAAGAGTTGTGCAGAACACCCTTATAAGTGTTAATATTAGGAGAAAGAGTGCAATGCTCTTAAATCCTTCATAACTGATGAAGATTAGGAAGGATAGCGAGATTCAAGTATCAAAATGGAATATCCTTTCATTGAATGAACAAGACCTTTTGAGAGGATCCAACGATCTATCGGGACCCACCTTGACCGTCGGATCTATGATTTTAGAGTTTGCGTGATAGGAGAATTGCGCGTTGGTGTGACTAAACCTCTGAAACCTAAAGTCATTATTTGATATCGACCGTAGATCTAAGGATCTATCGAGACCCACCTTGACCGTCGGATCTATGAGTGCGGACTTCGCGTGACAGGAGAATCGCGCATTGGTGCACTTGATAGGTACATGTTTTGTTTTACTATGGTAGGCTGGATTCTTAGCCAAGTAAATAGCACTTTGACTATCACAAAGTAACTTTACTTTGTCCTACATACTTCCAAACTCAATAAAAAAACCTTTCAACCAAACTGCCTCTTTGCAAGCATTTGAAGCAACTACATATTCTTCTTCGGTAGTGGATAAAACAACAATGTTTCATAGCTTTGACATCCAACTAATATCTCCACCTGCAAGAGTAAAGACATACCCTAAAGTCCACCTTCTCTTGTCTAAATCACTTGCAAAATCATAATCCACATATCAACAGACTAACTCATTACCACTATCATAGGTAATACAATAATCACTTGTGCCCCTCAGATACCGATGCACCCATTTCACTGATGCCCAATGCTCTTTACCTGGATTTTCCATATACCTGTTGACAACCTCAACTGCATGTGAAATATCTGGCCTTTTACTAACTATCACATGCATTAAAATTCATACTGCATTAGCATATGGTAGTCGAGACATATATTCCTTTTCTTCTTTTGTACTGGGACATAAACATGAAGACAACGTAAAATGGGAATCCAAAGGGACTGAAACTGGTTTGACATCATTCATACCAAACCTCAAAAGTATATTCTCAACATACTTCTGTTGTGACAACAAAAGCTTACCATTCCTCCTGTATCTGAATATCTCCATGCCCAAAATCTACCTTGCTGCTCCTAGATATTTCATATCGAATGTCCTAGCCATCTGAGCCTTTAACCTATTGATCTTAGTTATGATTTTTCTTGCTAAAAGAATATCATCAACATACAATACTAAGATAATGAATATGTTATTATTCAATTTCTTAAAGTAGACACAATGATCATACTCACTCCTTGTATAATTTTGGCTCACCATGAAAGAGTCAAATTTCTTGTACCATTGTCTGGGCGACTACCTCAAACCATACAATTATTTCTTGAGCCCGCAAACAAATTTCTTTATACAATTTTGAACGATCCCTTCAGGTTGTTCCATGTAGATCTCCTCATCCAAATCTCCATGTAAAAAAATAGTCTTAACATCTAGTTGCTCCAACTCCAAATCAAGCAATGCAACTAATGCTAACACAATTCAAATTGAAATAGTCTTTACAATTGATGAAACAATCTCATGAAATTCAATACCTTCTTTCTGAGAATATCCTTTCACAACCAGCCTTTCTTCATACCTTTCCACCTTATCATCAACACCCTTCTTCAGCTTGTACACCCACTTCCAACCTATAGTTTTTATGTCTCTTGGAAGTTCTACCAGGTCTCATGTGGCATTCCCCTCTAATGCATTCACCTCATCCTTCATTGCTTATTTCCATTTCTCACTGTTACAACCCTTCACATCTTCTTGGTAGCACGAAGGTTCATCATCATTAGTACTTAAAGAAACTGACGAAACAAAATCATCATACCTTCTTGGAGGAACTCTGACCCGCGTAGATCTCCTTAGGAAGGTTTGTGGCTCATCCACATTATGTTGATTGTTATCATCAACCATGTCTTCTTCTGCATGAAACTCTTCATGAACATCTTTAGAAACTTGTTCATGTTCACTTTCATCTGTATTTCAACTGGTTTCAAATTGAATATGATGATACTTATTTACTTCTTATTGTTTCATTTGAACATCTACATCTGATTTGATGAGAGATGATTCATCAAATATTATATATATGTTAATGGTGATATTGTGGGTAGTAGGATCCCACAACCTGTACCCCTTAATACCATCACCA
>SNQJ01S0160731.1:8264-21696 GCA_010110895.2 Picea sitchensis
TTTTCTTGTTCAGAACATCCCAACCCCAAATTGATGCACTGCGGGTTATCTTTAGTTCTTAAATTTACTTTTTTCATGTGTCAAGTAAGAACTATTCGTTTTACAATTCACTGATTTTCTGAATTTATCGTGAAGATCATAAATTTTTTCTAATCTAACCACAGATTTTGGGATAGAGTTTACCATATCCGATGTAGACTCCGGGGGTCTTGGATCTGGTATTACCATAAAATCGTGAAGGTTTTCGTCGTGGGTACCTTCGTTGATAAATGTGCCTTGGAAAGTCTCTTCCATGTGTAGAAAACTGATGATCTGTTGATCGTCATCGAAGACTCTCCAATTTGTGATGTTGTCCAGAATGGATGGCCTGAACAACAACTCGACGGAAAACACATTCGGAGAAAGGCCTTCTGCAGGAAAAAGTTTTGAGGCGACATTAGCTAACAAATCAGCCTCATAATTATTCAATCTTGGAATAGAATTAATGTTAAACGCATAAAATTTATTCATTAAATTCCATACCTCAGTGTGATAGATTTTCAGGTGTGGAGATAAACATTGGATAGAATTTTTTACCTGTCTAACCATAATTTTTGAATCCCCAAAGATAGTCAAATTATGAATCCTCAAATCTAGTGCTTTTCTGAGACCTTGCAGGAGTGCCTCGTATTCATCCATATTGTTTGTGCATTCAAATTCTAACTGGAAAGCGATCAAAGTTTTGTTACCTGCTGGATCAATGAGCACGCACCCTGCACCAACTCCTTCCTTAGATTTAGATCCATCGAAGTAAAGAGACCAGATTTGATTTTCGTCAGGTGCATGTGACCATTGGGAGAAGGCTGTTGACTGTGTGCATGTCATAATTTCGAACTGTTGTTCCAGGTCAGCAATGGTAGAAGTTTCAGCCATGAAGTTGCCGAAAAATGTGTCCATCCCCTGTATTTCAGGGGAATTGGCGAAAGCAGTGAATGGTTCATTGGGATGATTTAAATCAATTACCGTGAACTTAAGATAATGCTCATGATTTACCTTGATTCTGTTAGGCTTTCCATTCTCGGGCAGCCACAAGTGAGATCAATCTGTTGCAAAATAACCATGTAGCTGTTCGGACCAATCTCTACTTAAAAACAAGCCATATACTTTGGGGATATCAACAACAATAATATCAATAACTTGATGGACTTGAGGATTAGATTATAATCTGATAAGGACATTTTTTAATTCACCTATTACTTTAACACTAGTTCGATCAAGCTGAATAATTTTCAGACTCGAAGGTTGAAATTCAACATTAATTTTTTGRCAGATAGACCAAGGCATTACGTTTGACGATGCACCTAAATCTACCATGCAATTATGTACATTCCTATTGAAAATTTCAAAAGTCAACAAAAAGGGTGGGACATTTCTGCGAGTATTAACAACAGAAGTTTGTTGTTTTTTAGTCGCAGCCCCTGAAACTAGTTTATCTACATTTGTTACACTTTTTACAGCAAGGTCTCTTTTATCAGAAGACTCTGGCATTGTTTTGACGGAGACCTTTTGGGGTGTTTTGGGGTTGTTTTCAACAACTTTGTTGTTGTTCAGATTTCTATTTTTGTTGTTTTCTGCAATATTTTGCAACATCGTTTGCAGAAGAAAAGGGAATTTCAATAATTCATAAACAGAAATATTAGCTCTAAGTTTTTTGAGATCCTCAATCAAATCATACTCTAAAATTGGGGCTACCGAATTATGTTTAGTTTCAATTGATTTAGACTTTTTTTGAGGTGCATTAGTTCCGATTTCAGAAGAAGATTTATTTGTTGTCTTGCTCCTGGTATTGTAAGGATGAACTGTTTCGAAATTAGCTTGAAAAATGCTATCCGAAAAATTTCCTAAAATGTTGGGAGAGGATTTGTCCTCTTCCACTATCTCTTATTCGTCCACGTCTTCAGGAATCTCAGGAGGAATCAAGTTATCATGTGCCTCTAGAATCATCTGAATAGAAAATTGTAAGCTTTCTAGATTTAAGCCTTTAGAATTTGAGTTAGGCCGGTTTGTGGGAAAATACTTTCTAAAAGGGGGTTTGTAAGGACCTTTGCTTGAAGAAGCTTCTTCAGTCGATATTCTCAAATCTATAACTTGATTAGACAACTTTTGAATGACCTTCTGTAAGCTTTCTAGATCTGAACTATCTGGTTGAGTTTTGTTTTGGGGAGGTCTAGGAAGGATTTCGATTTTCTTCTTGTGGGATGAAGTAGTCTCTTCCTCGTTACAGGTATTGTCTTTTAGGCTGAGAATATCTTTCTCGATTTGACTCACCTATTCGAAGGCTTCTAACAATGTGGCTTTCTTGGACCTTTTTACCCAAATGGCTATGTTTTGGTGTAAGGATTTCGTGTAGTATGTGACGATAAGATTTTCGGCAGGCATCAAGTACGTGGGGATTCAATTCTTTAATGTTATGAACCTTTGATTAAAGTCTTTTATCTTTTCTTTGGGGTTCATCTTTAAACTAGAGAGTTCTATGACCAGGACTTCAGGATATTTGTTGTCTTTGAATTTCTCAAGAAAACATGACTCGAATCTATCCCATGACACGATGGTATGGGGTTGTTGGGCAAAGTACCAGGTAGAGGCATTGCCTTCAAAGGTGTAGGGAAAAAGTCTACATACTACGTCTTCATGTTCAACACTGTGGAGCCTAATGGCTAGCATGAATTTTTTGATATGATCCTCAACAATCTGCTTGGAATCTGGGTCAAATTTAGGGAGCCATTTCTTCGGATGTTTAGGAAAAAGATGTTGGGGCCCAGGTATGGCCACTGCATCTTGATCGAGCCAAGGTATGGCGGGATTGTTTGGATTGGCCATAGGTGTGGGTGGTGTTGAAGGCTGAGATGAAGAATTGCCTTCGTCTGATGATTCTTCTCCAGAAGAAGAAGGAGATGAAGGGGGTGGTGATGGTGGAATACTAGATCCTCCTGCTGTAGGAGTGAGGATGTGATTTGGGTCCGTAGGGTTTAGGGTAAGATCAATACCTTCAAGTTTCTCCCTAATATCAAAGAAGTCTAATGGTTGGTTCAAAGGCCGACCTGGTTGCTTGATACGGGCCAAGGCACTGTACGTCCTTATGAGGGATTGACGAACAATTTCTTGTACGTCGACCCCTGGGGGGTTTGGAGTTACTGGTTCAACGATGATCCGTGTATTGTCGTTTGATAAGGTTGTTGTTTGAGGGACAATGTTGTCATCAGAATGACTTCTAGTTACTATAGGTGAGCGGGTAGGTGGGGGAGGAGTCTTGCGACCTCCACGTGCCATTAATAGCATTCAGGCCCTCCTTCTAGCGCCATTTGTTGACGGGCGAAATTTACCGCTCGTCAACTGGAAGAGTGAATCCAGTCCGGGGTTGTCTAACTAACCCAAGACGTTTGGATTAATTCACTTTGAAGGTTTAATGGCTCTGTTTTCCAATCTAAATTCCTAAGGGAAGCGAAAAATAACTAAAAGAAATGCGAAAAATTACTAAATAATAATCGCTGAAATATATATGTGCATCTAAATATATATATATATATATATAGTTGATCTAATTAATATTTATATAATAATTCTATTTATGATATATACAACATATACAAATAATGAGTTTTAATTTGAACTCATAGAAAATCAAATGTTTAATGGTTCTTTTCGATGAAAGTAATAAAGAAAGCGAAAATACTATTTGTTTTTTGGTTTGTTTTCTTGTTTGTATGCATTAATAAAATCAAATATTAAACTACTTAATTAAACAAAAATATATAGATAGTGAAAATTATACTATATATGAAAACTTCTATAATGAGCAAGCAAATGAAATAAAAGAACAAACTAACCTATTAATGCATCCAACGTCTGTAAAATAGAGAATATCCAGCCACCTTATCCGAGAAGTAAACCTGCAACGAATCTTAAGATTGCGTCGAATAAATGCAAAACAATATGATGGAAACTGAGTTTTGATAACATAACGTCTGATGGAGATAGTCACAGTGATCTTGTGTTTCATAGTAACTACAGTGAGATAAATCTTGTTGTAAGACCTTGTATTTAAACATTCAACATAAAATTAGAGATAAATCTCATAATTTGAATTGAATCGATGATCACCCTGTATTGTATCTGAAACATGAGATATGGACAACATGTAAAAATGAATTATTTTAACTCATAATAAATCATGACGACAAAATCTTTCACCATCTATTATCACATCGAAATAAATAGAACTTAAACTAAAACATAATACACAAAAGCTAAAGTTGTAACATGCATTCTGTTCCATTCAAGTCTGTGTGTAATTGTCCATACTCCAGCTCCAGGACGAGATGCCTTTGTTTACAAAACTGATAGGTTTATAAAGGCCTCAGGAAAGACAAGTGTTTTTGTTCCTGAGATCAAATATTTGTTTCAAAAATAAAGGGGGATGCAACCACCCTGATCCTACTAAATCCTAAAAAACTAACAACAGTTCATTTCTGTTCATTCAAAATACATCATAGATATGACTGGAAGGTCTTAAGAGTGCCTCAGATCAATTTTGAAATCATGGACCCCTGAATATCCTGAAAGAAAAGGAAAATAGAAAGATTTCAGATATGTTTTCTATCATTAATTTACACAATTCGAATTAACATAACTGGCTACAAAATCTTGGGATTCTGTAGCTAGTTATTTTAGAAAATGAAATCTCATTTTATTTAATGAATAAAATAGACTAATTTAATAATGAAATATAGTTTATTCAACAAACCAAATAATCTAACTTAAGAATGAAAACAAACATGCTATTAATTTAAAAGATCATACCTCAAACCATGAAATCAAATCGTATCATGAAATCTTGGAATTTACAATGGTTGTAGCAGCCTCAACGTTTTTAAATTTCACATGACCTGTGGTCTTCATCCATTTTTCCTTGCCTTGAATAACTAACTCGAGCCTCAAGTTTTCTCTCATTAAAACATCGACCTAATCTTTTAAAGCCTTAACCCGTGACTGTAGAACTGGGATATCAGTATAATATCTATCAATCCATGATAGACAGACCTCACACTGTGACTGTGTGGCGTTTGCATTAGAACAAACAAGATTGTGGACCAGAGATCCCTCCATACAGATAGTAAATTTATTGCAAAGCTTGACACCAGGAAACTCTGGATTGTCTTTCAAATAGGGAGGCAAATTATCGACAAAGTTATAGGGTCGGTCAGGGTGTGGCGCGAATGACAAAGGGTCTTCCTCTGCAAGGAATTTGCCAATTTCAGTGTCTGAGCTTTCGTTAACCTCGATCATGCTGATCGCATTTGCATGAGAATTCGTCTTATTACAAAGACTCTGTGATATCAATCTCACAGCCCTTTTGTTCTTAAAATTTACATCAACACTGCTTTTTTATTTCTTCCCTGTAGGTTTCTTTAAGTTTTTAACACAGTTAGTTGGATGTGTAATCTGCTGACAGGCCTATTGAATGACCTTGGGATCGATCAAGGGTTTGCTGTTAGGGGAAGAGACACGAGTCTGGGGACGTGAGAGAGATGCCATTGGGTGGACAAGGGACTCCTCAACAACGAGTTTATCTACCTCACCCATATCAGGGTTACCATAGCCATTTCGGGTTATAAACGAATCTCAGTTGTCATTCTGTGACTCTAATTGATGTATGAGCATGATTTTAACTAGGCCGTGATGAAAAAGGCTAGAGTCTGACTAGTTTTTCTTGTATCTTTTCCCCATTTTATAAAGACTCCTGAGTAAGTAATATGGAATATTCAAAGGGAAACCCATAAAACTCATAAGCATGCGTAAATGGTACAAAAATACAAGCCCGAACTGTCCCTCACATGTAACAAATTGTTTACCACAACAAGCAAATCATGCCACCGAGCTTTTAGGAACGAAATGGGCATAGCTTTATCACAACTTGTTATTTTTCGAGATGTAAACAACAGGGTCCAAGGAACTTCCTCCACTTTTGTGTTTTTAAAACATTTTTGACCGCTCGTTGGTAACCCTGTGGCTTGAATCAGGAACTCCTCAGTAACCTCCAGTTACACATCACCAACTTTTTCTCTACAACCATCAAAGGAGAAGGCGAATTCTTGGGCATCTTGTAAATTGAAACCCTAAAATTTCCTAATGAAAACGAGCCAACCACTTCTCTCCAAATCTTCTCTGGCATCGTCGTATGAGAGCAGGGTTTGGATACCGTTTGGTTCAATTCTCACGACAGGAGCCATACTGGATATGAGGGTAATCAAACAAACACAACATACATGAAGGGTTTGTAAAAACAAAATAGAGCCATAACCCCGAGCCCAACAATGACCGTTGTAAAGACTCATGCGATGGGATGGACGTTTAATTGAAATGTGTGCAAAGAAGGTTTGCGAAGCCCAAGGCCATCCTTAGAAATGATGAAAGTCTACAAATCGTATTCCACCTCTGCATTCAGTACGATCTAGGACCAAATCATTAAAACGAGAATAAGTGCACGTTTGGGTAAGTCAAAAATCGAAAAATCAAAATTTTTGTAAAAGAAACGTAGCCAAGAATCAAACCAAAACTATACAAAAATAAAATCGTGGGGTTGCTTTGTTCATAAAACCAATAACCTCTTAAGCATGCTTGGAATTGAAATGATCAAAACAAAGAGAGTAACATCTTCATGGAAAGGAATCAAAATTCCATAATACACTATATGAACAATTTTCCTTTAATGAAATTTTAAAACATAATGGTAACCACAGTCACAAATTTTCATGCTTTCAGTCATGAAAACAAAGTATGAATAAACAATAGGGAAAAGTGACAACTTACAACTGTCGTTTCGGAAACTGCTCATGAAGAGTGATAAAAATTTATGACCCTAGTTAGGCAGCTATACGGATCATTTAATTGACATAAAAAAAAAAAAAATTAAGAAAATCATTGCGCTGCCAACAAGTTGCTAATATTGAATATCTGTGATATTCTCTTATGTTCTTCAATCAAGTGCACGATCCTTCTGGTCATAAAGTCTTTTAACTCTTGCTTCTTCTGTTCCAAAACTTTTTCTTCTTCCTTTCATCTGGTTTGTTCTCTATCAATCCAAGGTTTTCCTATGAGCATGGTAAACAGGGCGCCATATTCAACTAATTTAATGATCTCAAAGTCTTCCTCTGTCGAAGTTCCATTGACAGTGATAGGTATCCGGGCGAGCCTTCCACATAGGTTTACTAGATTTCCTCTGAAGAAACTTGTTCCTCCTAGGGAAGGGATCATGGTAGGCTTTCCTATAGCTTCCCAAGTTCTTTCTGGCATAATGTTCACTTGTGTTTCTTCATCAAGAGTGCAGTCAATGTCAAAGTCCCCTATTGTTGCTTCAATTTTATTATTCTCTTTGAAGATATCTGATAGCCTAACATGTCGGTGGTCATTCAAGGTATCTTTCATCTACAACAATATCTTTTCTGATTCTTTCTCGGTTTCTGCTATAATCTTCGTCTCTTGATGTCCTTCAGGGTTTGCTTGCTCTATGTTCAGCTTCTCAAGCCTAGAAATCATTCTAGGGAAATCCAAGACTTCATGGTGCATAGCCTTGCAACAGAGGAAACTAGGTCTTCTCCCAGGGCATTCCTTAGCAAGATGTCCCGGTCTTCTGTAACTATAACAGAGGGTTAATCCTCTTTTTTGTTTAGATGTTCCCCAACTCCTTCTTTACTGTGCACCAGGATCATGGTGACTAGCCTAAAAAAAACTCTTTCTAGGATCCTTTATCAAAGAAAAAGGCTTACAGATCTTACCTCTTTTCTTCAGATATGAACTTTTCTTCACAGATCTGACCTTTTCCCTTTAGATCTGACCTTTTTTTCTGTAGATCTGACCTTTTCCCTTTAGATCTAACCTTTTTTGTTTTTTTCCACAAAGCTTCATAGATCAAACAAAACATTGCGCACTAGGGAAACAGATCTATGCACAGAGCTTATTTTGCACAAAGCTTTTTCTTCTTCAGTTCCCAACAATCATAGTTTCAGGTCCCGACAATAGAACCATTTGTTGTCACAGGGGCAGACCCAGGGTTCAATGCTCAAGAGCGCACCAAAAAAACCCTAACTACCAGCCCTTTCAGCAACACCTGCAAAGAAGATGCAGTCTCACCTGAGGTAGAGGCAGGGGTGGTTGCAGGAATCAGATGTCTGCAACCTTAGCTGGGACATAGATCTATGATTATATTGCTTACAACGCACTTATCATCAATTATTCCTTAACATACATTCATTAATACACTTCGCTGAAAGCACAGAGCATCGCAGTGAATACTTATACTAAGGAAGATTCAGTACTTAGCCACAAAAATATAGGTTAGATTCAACAGATCAAGCGCTAAGCATATTATATATCAGATCTAACATTCATTCATATCTCATCAACACAGAGCATAACTATATCTACTTAATCATATCAAGCACTTAGCCAAGAAAGAGATAAACACATTAGAGTGAAGCACAAAGCACTATACACATAGTTACCATGGTTTACACCCACCCTGGGGATACGTCCACAAAGTATTCTTTATATTATCTTGGTCAAGCAGTTACTACACAGATCTTCAATGACCCTTACTTCACACAGGAAAAAAGATCTACGTAGCTCGCTAGATCCTTCTTCCTTGCTATTTAGCACAAGACTACACCAAACTGCACTTAGCTTTCCAATCTCTTGCACAAAGCACTCTACGATACATCCGTTCACACAGATCCAGTTACTAGAACTAAGATTTCAGATGTACATCACATGGATGTACTACATTACTATTACCATTTCTACTATCTTACTACTTACATTTCCTATTTATATATTACAAAATGGGCCTAAACATGGGTAAACCCACGGGCCGACATCCCTTTCCCATTACATCAACTCAAAACCCTAAAATGGACCCAAAAATAGGTCTTGCTTCCTTTATTTCCGCTTCGCGTTGCGCTCCTTCCTTGGCAAGTTTTCGCAATCCCAAAAGTGGTCAAATATGACCAAGTATTCTTCAAAACTTGGTCAAGGGCCAACATAGACTGTTAAAAAATACAAAGTGGAAGACTCGCTAGAATGGTGGCAACTTTATCTCTGAGAAGAGATGTGACGTCTATGCTCATTCGGAAGAAGATGATTACAATGAATCTCTAAAGGAATTTTTATGATAAACATGAATTCCAAAACCCTAGACATCCAAAAACCTAACCCTAGAAGATGAAGCGCAAAAGTCACATGGGCTCTGTTGGGGTAAGTTAGTACATTAACTTCCTGGGGTTGTAACTTTTGCATATAATCTCCATTTTAGGTGTGTGATAGCCGATTGGAAAGGTATTTTAGAGAACTACACATTATATCATCAAACTCTAACTCCGTCTACAATTTGACTATGGCAAGCCAAGAAAATATTGTTTAGAGCCCTAAAACGGAACTGGAAGTACAAAAAGATGTACTGACATGAAAAATTCCAAAATAAGCTAGTTGGAATAGGTGGGAGACCTTTAATATCCACTTGGATGTGGTGTAGAGCCTCAGGACAGCCCTGTAAGTGCAGAACCCACAATTACAAAGAATTGTCCCCATTACAGAGAAACATGCTGAATTGAAAACTGTCAAGATGAGATAGTTGGAATTTGGAACAGGTGGGTGGCCACCTATATCCACCTGGATCACCATTGAAGTTGTGAAGTTTGAAAAGAGTGTCGAGGATAATATTTAAAGGAATTTGTTTTACCGTTGAGGAAATGTGGATAAGTGGACAAAGAATAAGATAGTCATTAAGAATTTAATGATAAAATAATGTAATGATAAGAAAATCATGGGATAAATTAATTTAAAATGATCATAAAATAAATTTGAACTAACACATTTTTTATAAGAAGATTTGCCTCACCATTGCTATCTTGCACAGAGGGCCTTTTTCCATTTCCCTATGCAAACTTATCAACCGCGTTTTTTGATAAATCCAGAGCCAAAATTATATATTTTCCCATATATACGCTTCCCAACTGCTTTGCAAGATGCGTATACGCTTGCTGCTCCACTACAACTCCCATATATCAGGATTTGTGCCAGGAAATACAAAATGAGGTTGGGTTTCCATGTCACGAAAAATGATCTCTGATCTTTGGCCTTCCATATACTGGAAACGTTCCAACTTAGCCCTTCAGTTGCATTCTGGAGGCTATTAGAGCACAATTTCGAGCTATGGAAAAGGAGAGAGAAAACATTCAACTTTGAGAGCAAAGTTACTCTGTAGAAATTACTTCATATTGAGTCTGCATCCCTTTGTCCCTCAAGTCTATACACAATGTTCATCCCCCAAGATCTTCCCTTATTGTCAAGAGGATCTCATTATCTCTTTTCTATGAGATTGCCTTTGCTGGAGGATTGAAGTGGTGGAGACCCAGTTGGAAGGAACTTTGTTTCTTGGTTTCGAACCGTGTCAACACAGAAGTCTGTAATGTTGATACTTCTGTTGATCAATTATTAATAGAAATACTCATTTCTCGTCCTATCGATATCTTGCAAATATATGATTATTATCCATGGGCATGTTTGTAATGTTTATTAATGGATTGTACTATCTGATGTGCTAACTCATTTTATATACCATCACTCTATACTTGCATCGCTTGTTTGTTGAGAACTTCTTGTAGGTGTAAAGATTTGGGTCAAAGTGCTTAACGGTGGAACGACATCAAACGATTGGATCGAGGTAGGCTTCTTCCTCATATTGCACATTAGTTTATATAGTACATGTTGGAATTGAGTTGATTTCTACAGTCATACCTGTCCATTGTGGTTTACCCTTGGCCATAGAGAGTTTTTTCCTTGTAACAGAATTGGCGAATACACTGGGGAGAGATATTCCTTCTAAGGGTTGAAGTATTTTTCCTTCTTACATTGCTCTTTTGTCTTTGTATTTCTTGTCGTATCACAGTTGGACAGAGTTTGTTCACTCTGGGTCTGAGTTTTCATCCTTTTAACCTTGTCTAGCCTTGTTTTAAAAGATATACTCCCTTTTTTCCCTGACAACCACGTGTATACACTTGTTGTCCCACTACAAGAGGTGTATATACACCCTTTTCTCTTGAACATGAGCGTATACCACTTCCCCCCTTGCTTGTTTGCTTGGTTTAGTGACTGTTGGGTAGGTTTTGAGGATCACTAAGCCTTCTCAGGTATCTGTGGTACCTATTGAGATTATCTGGGATGACAGGAAACCTTTTTGGAGTTGAATTTTTGGGCGGCATATTTCTCTTTGTTTTCCGTTTTTTATTTGTCCTTGGTAGTTGGGTTGTCTGCTTAGCTGCTTGGTATTCTACTCAAGTGATTTCTTTTATACACAGTAGAAGTTATATATCAAGTCTCTTATCATTCCATGCATTTTCTTTTTAAATACATTGAAAATACAAAAAATAGGCATTTTGCATTGGTTGGTATTTTTGACTTTGAACCTTTATCATTAGCTTAGCACATTTAGCAAAAGATTGCATTTTACTTCTGAGTTGCAGAGTTAAAATTGAAGATTGCACTGCTTTTATTTAGCATATCATTCACTGAAAAGTTAAAGTTAGGCTTTGAATTATATCTATTTTAGTTTTCATGCAGAGTTATAACACCATGAGTTTCATTTCCATACCTCTTTGAGCAATCACGACCAATACAATTTACGCTTTAAACTAAAATTGATTAGTCACAATTTTATTTTTTAGGGTGCACAAACTAGCCTAGGATTTAGTACCTTGTAATAGGATTTTGTGAGTAAACTTATCTAAGGCAATTGAATCAACTTATGTGTCTAAGACAGGGAGTTGAGAAATCCATTGTATAATTGGTAATATCAGGAGGCTTCGCTCACACCGAAGTTAATCACAAGGTCGCGCGAAGTTAGTTGAAGGGATAACCCCTAGATACTCACCTAGCATCAGAGATATTTCTGTGGATTTATTCGTATTTGGGGATCTTGCTAGTGCCCATACCTCTGTGAGAGGAGGTGATTTCAAGGTTTTGGGCTTTGCTACCCTGCCCATATGGTGATCCGGACTTACGACTGCTCGCCTGTGCATCGGTTATACAATGGTTTATTAGTTTCTTGACTTAGGTTTATCATAGGTTACTTGCAGGGGTTATTCTGCTTGTATCCTGAGTCAGATAGGGGTCGGAAAACACAACCTTTATGGAGGATTACCTCTCCGGGGGGGGGTCTGATTGAATGGTTGTTAACCTGATGAGGGCCCTTATAACTGATTATGTTACCTCCAAAATTTAGCAGGGAGTTTGAAGTCCCTCTTGGGCAAGGCATACCTTTTTTAGCGAGGGAGGCCACTCAACCACTTTAGCCCGTTTGCATGCATATTGGTCGTTTGAATTTTTGGTATGCTCTTTGATTTCTAGTTGGCCTTAAGATATCTTTTTATTTGTTGAGATTCATATGTCGTCGTGGAGTCATACCATCTTCCTCGTAGGTCCCATCGGTTGTTACAGTTACCACTGGTTTTTGAGCTATTTCCTTCTAAAAGGTGTAGAGTTATTAGGAGTGGTACACACACATCCACTTTTCAGACTTGTGATCCCATAAATATGAGTACTAAGTCTAGTCTTTAGAACACTGGGAGTTCATCAACTCCCAATCCCACTATAGTTAATTTCACTCCTTCGACAACTGCAACCGCTACAGTTGCAATGTCGGAGGCCTACACTGGTACTATGGCTCAATCCATAGTCAATGCTTCATCTCTTGCCTCTAACCCTTTTGGGGGTTTTGGACACTCGTCGATTTACAATGTTCAGACCATCCTCATGGCTACTAGTCTGTTTTCTTATGGTATGCTAAGTTTCACTTCACAGTCTTCAACTGTCATCCCAACTGTTGGCCATAACGCTAGCCTTGGACTTGGGGGCACCACACCTCCTTACACTCCCATTCCATTTGGTAGCTCTCATGTTCCCAAAGCGAATCCTAATGTAGGAAGTGTCCCCTTCCCTAACCCCGGGTCTAATCCTTCTATGACTGGATGGAACAACCAGGTTGGCGGACAAGTTCTGCCCTATATCCTTATCCCCTCGGTGCCGAATTCGACCAATAATTTTGGCATAACGAATCCACTTCAATCCTCCAGATTCCCACCTGGAGGAGGTCAGTCTTATGTATTGGGCACCCCCCAACCTAGATCTAATCCAGGTTGGGGCAGTTTTAACAACCAACAGTTTAGAGCTAATCCAACTGGGGGCAATTTTCATAATCATTATCAGAAAATTCCTGCTGGAATGATGCCCAATCCATCTTTCACGAATCTTCCCAGAGGAGGGTCTTTTAATTCCGGACAAGGTTCTGGTCCTTACCAAAACCATGGATGGAATGCAACTCCTAATCCTCAGTCTTTTGTAG
>SNQJ01S0160732.1:9231-21681 GCA_010110895.2 Picea sitchensis
TTGTTGATGACTTAGAACTCTACTTTTCCTTTTTCATTTTTGTCTTACTATAGGTGGATGGGTTGGTACTAGAATCTGATCTAGTACTAAATTCTTTAGGAATCTTACTATTACTTCATGTTTTGACTCTTGACTTAGGGGTTTCTACCACTTTGATTGCCTTTTTTTGTTTTGGTTTGTTTCTATCCCTAACATCTTTGGCCTTACTACCCGGTTGCTTCTTATTGTTTTCAATACTTCCCATATTTTCTTTAGACTCTTTACTACCCTTTCCATTTTTTTCTTTTCCTATAGACTTAGGGGTTCCTTCAATAGGGATTGTAGAAATCTCTTCTAGGGTAAAATCTTTAGTAATGAATTGTTTCCAACTACTTCCTCATTTCTTTAATTCATAGATAACCAATAATTTCATTAATTCATGGTGGTAGAGACTTGTCTTTATTTTCTTAAAAGTAGATAAATCAGTCATTAGTCCAGTAGGAAGTCTGGATGATGTAATAGTCACCCTAGCTTCATGGGAGTATCATGTATAATTCTTGGTAATTCATCCAAAATCATCCAAACTCATAAATCCATTTGTTCTTGGTCGACCTTGGTTCACCACTACTAATGCATTAATTGGTTGTCGGTCTGGAGAGATAACAATTTTGAATGGGACACACAACCAAAATCTTATTCTATTCCCTCCTTCCCATCCAACTAATGAAATTCCTTTATGGTTAGAGAATCCATATAGGGAGGAGAAACGTGCTCAACCCTTGTTAACAATTGAATAATTAAGAGGTTTTCAAGAACCATCTGACGATCATGTTTTAAGCCAATTTTTAGTTGAGATTGAATGTATTGAATATGCACAATATTTTTAGGAATATAAACATATTTTTAGATCTGAATTTCAGGAACTTTATCATCCTTCTACCTTGTTTACTATGACAACGATGAACGAAGGTAGAGAGTCACATGTGGAATCGGTCGAAATCATCCCTGGGAAGTGTCTTTATATCAATTATGATTTGGAAGCTAAATAACAAGATCAATTGTTTCAAATGATTCAAGAATAGTATGATGCCTTTACATGGGACTATTCTGACATGAAATGGATCCACCCAGATACTTGAATCCATCATATCTATACCAATGATGAAATTAGACCTATTAGGCAACCTCATAGGAGGATGAATCCAACCTTGAAGTATATAGTGAAATAAGAGATGCAAAAGCTCCTAAATGTCAATGTTCTCTGTCCTATTTCAGATAGTAAGTGGGTATCTCCATTATTCATTGTTCCTAAGAAAAATGGCAAGTGGAGAATTTGTGTGGATTTTAGAGAGACAAATAAGGCTACCTTTAGAGACTATTTTTCTTTAACTTTTATAGATAAAGTGTTGGACACTTTGTATCAGAAAAGTACTTTTCCTTCATGTATGGGTTCAATGGATATAAACATATCCAAATTTCACTAGAGGATCGTGATAAGACCACTTTTACTTTCCCCTGGGGTAATTATTCTTATAGGTTTCTTCCCTTTGGATTATGTAATTCCCCTGCCACCTTTCAATGGGCTGTCTTGACCATATTTTCTAATTTAACCCATGATTGTGTGGAGGTCTACATGGATGACTTCACGGTGTATGGGGATGATTTCCAACAAGCCTTAGACAACCAAAAAAAAGTATTTATCATATGTAGAGAAAATAAACTTTCCCTCAACCATGAAAAATCCAAAATGACGTTCAATGAGTGGATTATTTTAGGTCATCATATTTCTGGTACCGAAATAAAGGTAGATCCTGTTAAAATTGAAATCATTTCTCGAATCAAAATCCCTAGTTCCTAAAAAGAGGTTAGAATATTCTTAGGGAATGTTGGGTACTACAGAGGATTTATTCAAAATTTTACAAACCTAGCTACCCAATTTTTCAAACTGTTAGCAAAGGATGTTAAATTCCATTGGGATCCTCAATGCCAAATTTATTTTCAAAATTTAAAACAGAAGCTTCCAACTGATCCCATTCTAAGAGGGCCAGATTAGTCTCTCACTTTCCATATTTGCACTGATGCCTTAGATATAGCTATGGGTGTTATTTTGGGATAAAGAGAAAATCAAGTTCCCTATGCTATCTATTTTTTCAGCAAAAACCTCTCTTCTGTTGAGTTAAATTATACAATTACTGAAAAAGAATTCTTAGCAGTGGTTCACGCCATTAACAAATTATGACACTATATAAATGGGTATGAGGTCTTTGTAGACATTGATCACTCAACGATCATATTTTTAATGAATAAACCTGTCACAAATTCTAGAGTTAAAATATGGATATTATTGTTACAAGAATTCAACATTAATATTATAGATAGACCAGGGAGAGATAATCTTATTGCTAATGTTTTGTCCAGACTTCTGGATGCATGAGAGAATACACCAATTAATGATAATTTTCCTGATGAGGATTTGTTTTCTATCTCTACTTATGTTCCTTGGTATGAATATGTGGCTAATTATCTTATGATAGGGAAAGTACCTCAAAATACATTCTCTCGTGTTGTATCCCTAAAATGCTCTACCAATGCATACATGACATTGGACTTTCTACTTGCATAATTTTCCAAATCACCATTGAGGAAATCTATTTAAAAAACTATTTTTTGGAGCATGTAAATGCACTTCTGCACTACTTCCTGCATACATATGGTTGTTGCATGCTACACATCCCACATACATATGCTATTTTCATACTAAAAAACCCATGTTTGCCTCCAAAAGTTGCAAAAAATAAAAAGTTACAAGGAATTCGATGGAGTTTATGGGTTATTGAGGGTTTCCTAACCAAATCACCCACTGTATCCCATCCCCAAACCGAATAAATATCCTTTTGTCATATAAAATGAGGTCATGGGGTCCCATTTCCACATCAATCATTAGAACAATGAAACTTTTCCCAAATCCCTTTTCCCTCCTTGATCAAGTATTTGCAACCCCTTCTGAGCTTTTTCCTCAGCATTGCCTCTCTAGCCTTTTCTCCTATAAAATTCCTTCCCTTCCCCTGAAGTGATCAGTTGATTGTGACAAAAGCATTGGGATAGTGTACTTGGAGCAACATTAAGAGGAGCATGAACCAGGATTGCGAAGCATTGCCCTACAAAGGTTGTAATTTTCAATCTTTGGATTTGAATAAAAGTATCTTTTTCATGTCCCAAATGATATCTTTATGTTTTTTCATTTGATTTATGCATAATGGTTTATATATAACCCGAATCTTCATGAGTAGAGATAGAATATTTGTAGCATTGTTTGCCTAAGTGTTCTTGCAGGTCAACTTTGGGAGGAGACTTGCATCCTGGGAGCTACAAAGATGAAGGTGGTCCACATTGAACGTTGGACCAAAGGTACTACTTTTGACCTACTTTCCTATCTCTTTCTATTCATGTATTTAGAGTGGTTGGTGTAGTTTAGGAATTATATTTTATTTTAAGGGAGATCATATCTTTGCCTATACTTTGACCCTAGTATAGTAATAGGGGGATTTTCCCCACTAGTATAATTGGTGACTCCACTGGGGAGTCTCTCTAGGGTTTTAGAGGGAGGTTTTTGGGTTTTAATTGGATTATTTATTTCCTTTTGAGTTTTTATCAAGTTCCCTGAGTCTTTTAAGGGTCTCCGGTCACCTGGAAGGTTCCTACCAGTTTTCCCTACCCAGTCAATCTACCTAGTATTTTTATTTTCTTGTCTAAATCCCATAGGTGTACACGCTCTGCTTTGGCTCAGCCTGTGTACATATGCAGTTTTCACAGTAAACAACCCATGTACATACGCAGACTGTTGATGCAACAACCCATGTCTCTGTGTCTTGAAATCATTTTTAAAAAGATAGGTATTTCTCTTTCCTAACAGAATTTTAGTCTTCCTCGAGCTTTCTTGGACCTTACAGAGTCTCTGTTTTTGGCCTTAGCTTGGGTTAAAAATTCATTTTCAAATTGTTTTCTTGGTTTTATTTTGTTTTCCTTAGAGGTTTAGAGTGAAATTTAAATTTTAATATCATCCTTTGGTTTACGCAGCCGGCTTAGGGTCTCTGACAATCTTGGTTTCTATTTATTTTTTCCTGTTTCTTTCTTTGAAAAACAAAAAAAGAAAATTACTTTGGTTTTTCTTGTTAAAGAAGTTCAAAAAATAAAAAAGAAGTTTTTCTTGCATTTAGTTTGGTAACGTAGCCTAGGTTGTGTTTTTGCAAAAGAAAATATTTTTAGTTTCAAATTTCTTTCTTTCATGAAATATAAGTAGTTTTCCATAGTCAAACAAAAGAAATTTTTAGGAAACTTTCAATTATAAGATCTTGAAACATTAATTTAAAAAGTTGATACTTACGAAGAGTTTTAGAACCTTTTTCTTTAAATTCGAAGTATCTTTTTTTTATTTTAAATGCTCTAAAGTTTTCTTAATTTTCAGTCTCTTCCAAACACCATTAGTTTCACGATCACATCCTTTGTGTAAATCAAGCCTTAAAATTAACGCTTAACTTAAAATATATTATACTTTTTGTTTGAAGGGTTCACTGACTAGTTTAGGATTTTAGGGCCTTGAAATAGGTGTGAAGAGGAAACTCTTCAAGGCCATTTAAAACAAACATTGGAGTCTGAGATAGGGAGTGTCTAAATTCCAATGTCGTAAGAGTTATATCTAAAACAGGGGATAAACATGAGTTCGTGTGAGGAAAGGTAGATGATATAACCCCTCCAAAGTTGGACCAAACATAGTGGGGATTGTATATTGAGGGTCTTTCTTGGGAAAAATACTGATCACATTTGCCTACGAAGCCTCGTGGACCTCGAATCCATTCGATATCCTGAGTTTTCTTCTGGACCAATTTATTTCGGCACCCTTTAAGGGCTTCAAACTTGTTATCCTACTCATTATGATCAACTCGGTTGTCGACTATACCCAGCTGGTGGCTGACTTTGAGATGGAAACTTAGTTGCCTATTTTTTACAGACTTACACATGTGATTGTGGGGTTATAATGCAATACCTAGGGTGGATGTTAGATCACTCTTTGCATAGTATACCCAGAGGGTTCTTCTGTATTCGAGTTTCACTTGCACTGGTTAGTTTCTCTAGTGTCGATTGGTGTAAATGTCCTTTCCACTAGTTATTTGACTACTTGATTTATCTTTAGGAACTTTTAGTGTGTTCTTTGTGGTCCATGCTAGTAAAACCTTACTATGTCGGTTGATCATTTCACAAAGTGGAAGATCAACATATCTATTGGTCACGAAGGCTTCCAGGCCTATCACCAGTTACTTTGGAGCCACCTCCACCACCGTTGAGACAAAGAATTGATCAAGAAGGATCATTCGAAGTGAAAGAGATGCATGAAACTATACCAAGCCAACTTTAAGAGAATAATTTCCATCCCCAGAGGAATCCATCATTTTTGACCTAGAGACTGAAGGTTTCAGGGCAATAAATCCTCTGATCACTGACTTATCGACACAAATTTTAATTCAAATAGTCCCCTCTGAGGTTACTTCTCTTGAACTCTAGTTCATTCAACGAGCGGTGATGGAAGAAAATGTTGCTACTTCGTCAGGTGGTCCTCGTACTCCCATTACGGCTACCATTGGAGGGGGAATTGTACCTCCTCCCCCACCTCCATCTTTTAGGACTACAACTGTCCTGACACCCACGAATTCGGGCAGTGGATCGGTTCCTTTGACATCTTCGACCACTTTTTCATTCAATCAGAACATGACAAGCATTCCCTTCTCATATGGGATGCTCAATTTTGACTAGAATTCAATGCTTACTTACTCTACTTTACAGACCATGTGTTTGGGGGCAGGGAGATCTAATGCTCCCTTGAAAGGACGAGATGTGGGCACTACTGACCCTTTCAATTCTATTCCTTACGGTGGGGGTCATATACGTCCTATGTCCCCTTTGATCGGTGGCATGTTTCAACAACCAATTGGGCCTAATGATAATTATAGTTTGTTCAATGGAGGTAGTTTGGGAACTTCATCCTACACAACGCTAGTGGGATCAATGTCGTTCTCTTTTTTTGGTGCATTTGGAAACAATGATTTTTCTTTGTCTTCCTTCTCGACTAGGGGTAACCCCAACTTTGGTCAATAGAACCCTATGCAAAGTAGTATTCCTTCCCAGGGAGAGGTGGCAGGAGTATATTGCACAAAAGGTCTTTGGTATCCTTGGTAGGGATCATTTCCCTCACAGGGGATTTCAATTGGGGGAAACCCCTTACATACTCAATGGAAACCTGGGCAAGGTTCAGTACATATGCCAGGTGGATTGGCTAGGGTGATCCCCAACCAAGGTCCTTGGAAAGCTCCAGAGGGAACAATCCTTGCGCAAGTTATGTCGTCTAACTCCGAGAGTCGGCCGAAGATGAAAAAACAAACAAAATTTCCTTTTCTTAGTAAAGACCATGGTTTCTACCAAAACCTTGGTCAATAGTCCAACTTTTCCTGGCAACCCGACACCATTCAAAATCCAGGTCCCTCTTTTCATGTAAGAACTTTGCAACCAAAAATACCATTTTTGGAAACCCTGCATTTGCCAGACTTGTCAAGATTATTAAATGACCCGATATGTCATGATCCACGTTGGCCCCCCATGCTGACTAAGTTTCCTTCTAACATTCCTAAATTTGAAGGCAATCTGGCGAAGATATGGGTGATCACGTGACTACCTTTCACTTGTGGTGTTCATCAAACTCGTTGAAAGATGACTCCATTCAATTGCGCATTTTTCAATGCACTCGTATAGGGGGTGCAATGAAGTGGTATATTGAGCTCGACAACTCTAAGTTATCTTAATTTAATGACCTAACTATGGTTTCTTTGAACCATTTCCAATTGCCAGTGAGATACGATGTTGGCACAGAGTTGTTGGCCAAATTTGAGGATACTAAGGCTGACCATAACTTGGACCATATCTGAGAGTGGCAATGAACAAAGAGCTTGATTAAGGTCAAGGTGCCTCCTGCATTCTTTCTTGAGTGGTTCTTGAAGTCTTTGGTTCCTTTTGTGTCCAAAGACGTATCAACGTCTAGGGTGTTTTATGAGGAAGAGGCTATTATGAGATCCCAACAGCTAGAATTGATTTACTCCCAGTCTGGCATGCTTTATGATATCTTACTTGATGTGCCACAATAAACTCTCGATAAGGAAAAACAAAAGTATAGGCCCCACGTTGATGGAATAGTGGGATCATCACAAAGCAAGTCCACAGATATGTTGTCGAATAAGTTACAATAATTATCGATTCAACATATTGTGGCCAACCAAACTCCTAGTTTGGTTTCCCCCGAAACCCCAATGTTGGATGTACACAGTGTGCAATCAACAAATCCTAAGGCCAATCAATAGACTGAGGGAAAGAAGAAACAAAAATAAAAGGGTAAAGGGGAAAAAAAGGATTCTAACAATGCAGGTGAGGGAAAAACTGAGAAGAGGGACATGATGTATCTGTGTAATCTTTGCATGGACAACCACTTAACTCACTAGTGCCCTTATCTTGTGGAATCCCAAAAGCTACTAGCACAACAACAACATGTTGTATTGACAAACCCTTTTCCACAAGGGAAAAACATGGCTCAGGCTTATACATCCATGAGTGTGGTTAGGGGTAGTCAGGTACCCCTCATGCCTACTCCTAACAACTTGACCACGAACATATACATGATGAATGTTGATGCTCATTTATCAACCAAGACACATGACTACAGAAGGCCAGAATTTGTCAAGAAGGGAAAGGAGGACTCCAACCCATTGAATCCTCTTCAAATTTAGAAGACAGTGGAAAAGACAATGACTCACATCCCTAAAGGTGCGTTTAAGAAGGCTTCCCAAAACCAAAACACGATGATCGCTCAAAACTACTCTGTCATTGAGGATTTAGCACAAAACCCATGTGCAATGTCTTCTCTGGAATTTTTCCAGCGCTGCCCCTCATAGAGAAAAGCTTTGTTTTCTGCCTTGGGAGAAACAAAAAGTAGTATCTCTAGAATGATCATCTTCGATCCAACCATTATTAAACCTATTCTTACTCACCATGTCACCTTTCAGATCGTAGTGGAATACACCAAGAAATTGTTGACATAGAACATTTTCCATATAGTGGTTGATGAGGATGCCTTGACTTGTGTGATGTCATTGGCATGTTGGAAGGCCATTGCATAGCCTGTGTTGTCTCTATTTCCTACATTGCTTATGGATTTTGATGGTCTATCATTCATACCACATGGTATAATCCCTTCTTTTCCCATGCAGTTAGAGGGTAAAATTGTGTGTGTCGAAGTTGAAGTAGTCGATGTGCCTCTTGACTACAATCTTTTGTTAGGAGGAGTTGGAATTACATAATGCATGTGGTTGTAGCCACTTTTTTTGGGGTCTTATGATTTCCATACAAAGGCCAAATTATAATCGTCGACCAGTTGTCCTTCTCTCGTCCTAAACCTTCATCGGGGGCTTCCTTAGTCCCAATGATTGACAACCCACAACCTTACACTATCAAATTAGGAGTCGAATTGTTTCCTTCGTTGATGGGAACTTTTGATTATATTCCACCTTCCAATGATGTAACGTTTATTTTGACTATTCCCAACCAACCAAGGGATGCAATTTTTCAAGTGTCGTCTTTTAAAACGAGTTACTTTCACAACCCATGGACTTTACCTTACCCATCGGCTTCAATGGAATGGATAGGGAACCTTGGCATGGCCATGCCCTTATCCACAGTTGACGTTGCATAAAGTGTTGTCCAACAAGCCTTGGCTAACCCCAATTTGTCTCCACTACATGAGCTAGATCCAATTCTAAACCCTATTTGGGCTCAGGACTGTCTCGCCACTCAAGATCCTTTAGAGTTGATCTTTCCCTCTAACGAGATGATTATGGAGGAAATGAATTGTCCGGATAGACCTTGGGACGATCTACATCATAGATCTTATTTTCTTCTCGAGCCTAGGAGAATAGAGGTAGGAGAGTTTATTTTGACCATGAATGGAGATATCCCTTGTCCTATTAACCCTCTGGCTATGCACAGAGTATATGTTGAGGGAAACATCGAAAGTATTTCTGTAATGATTCCTATAGATATCTCCTGAACCCCTGGTGTCGTGGAGAATGTATTTGTTGGAGTGGATTTCTCTCCCGAAGAGATTCAAATTTACACCCACTTATTTAAGGAATTCCACAACATATTTTCCTAGTCTTATGAGGAGATTCCAGGCATTGACCCACGAATTGTTGAACACAAAATCATGATTTATCCTGATGTCAAATTGGTTCGACAGAAGCTTCGCCCAGTCAATCCTCAAAAAGCAACAGTGATTAAGGCTGAAGTACATAAACTACTCAAATTTGGTTTCATCTACCCTGTAAAATCGACAGAATGGGTATCAAACCTGGTTCCTATCAACAAGAAATAGGGCACGATTTGCATTTGTATGGATTTCAATGATTTGAACAAAGCTTTCTCGAAAGACAATTTTCCAACCCCGTTTATTGATAATATCATCGATGAGTGTGCAGGTTGTGAATTTTTTTCTTTCATGGTTGGTTTTTCAGGATAAAATCAAATTAAAATCAAACCCGAGGATCAACATAAAACAACTTTTATTTCTCCTTGGGGTACCTTCGTGTATCGAAATATTCCTTTAATCCTGAATAATGTTGGAGATACCTTTCAAAGGGCCATGTCATTCACTTTTCACAACCTCAAACACATATTCAAGGTGTACCTGTATGATCTAGCATCCTGTTCTCGCAAGAGATCTGATCATCCCACCCATTTATGACTAATCTTTGAGCGGTGTTGCTACTATCAGATTCACTTGAATCTAAACAAGTACAATTTTTGTGTGACATCAGGTCATTTGTTAGGTTTCATTGTGTCAACAAAAGGGATTATGGTTGATCCTCTTAAGGTTTAGGTGATAGTTCAATTTCCTCCCCCACACACAATACCCCAACTTCAAAGATTACATGGGAAAACAATTTTTCTTTGGCATTTTGTCACTAATTATGTCGAGATCACTAAAGGATTCATCTGTATTTTGAAAAAAGGGGTCCCATTCTATTGGGATGAAGAAACTCAATTCTCCTTTGAAGCGTTGAAATGTGCCCTGACGTTTTCCCCTCTACTCTGACCTCCTGATTATAAAAAAGATTTGTTGTTGTATTTGGTTGTTGCAGAGTCTACCATTGGCATGGTCTTGGTCCAGGAGGATGACACACTCAAAGATCATGTTATCTATTATTGTAGTTGAGGCCTGGTTGGACCGGAACTCAACTACTCTCGTGTTGAGAAACTTTCTTTTGAAGCTACCCACATTGTCTAATAGTTCCGTCACTATATATTACTTCACAATACCACTGTCATTGTTGTCTTCAAACATTTCCAATATGTGTTAAAGCAATGGGTCATTGGTGGAAAGATCGGTAGATGAATAATTATCCTACATGAGTTTGACTTGGATTTTGTCTCTGTGAAATCTAAAAAGTCATCGATGTTCGCCGAACTAATTTCAGAACTACCGGTCGAGTCTGTTGATGTTATACCCGAAGAGTCACCTATTAAAAAATATCTCTTTCTAATTGCATATTTAGACCCCTGGTATGGATATATAGTTGTGTATCTTCAGACTTTGAAGTGACATGCTTCTGCTTCTCATGATGAGCATCGACGAATTCGAGACCAAGTGCGAAATTATCTCATTCCCGATGACACTTTATATCATTTGGGTGTAGATTACATTCTTCGATGATGTCTTACCCATGAAGAAGTAGAGCTCATTTTGAATGATTATCACACTGGAGAATTTGGCGGTCATCTGTCTAGGTTGGAAACAACCCAAAAGATTCTATGTGCAGGATACTTATGGCCCTTGTTATTCAAATATTTTGTAGAGGCGGTCAAGAAGTGTCACCCATGTCAGATCTTCCGTTAGAATATGTGAGCACACCCTGGTCCTATGTTTCCAGTCATTGTTGTTGATCCCTTCACCAAGTGGGGTATTGATTTCACTACATATCACTCAGCTCCTTCTAAGGGGAATCGTTACATCATCGCAGCAGTAGACTACTTCACTAAGTGGGTTGAGGCTATGCCGATGTTTAACAATGATGAGGAAACCACAACCCTTTTAATTTTCAATCAGATAGTAGAAAGATTCAGTGTCCCAAAGGATATTGTCACTGACCATGGTAGTCACCTCCAAAATAAAATGATGAATGAATTAACGTCAAATATTGGGTTTAAACAAGAACATTTTTCACCCTACTACCCACAATTGAATGGCTAGGTTGAAGCTTTGAATAAGTCTCTCAAGACTATTCTTCAACAAACGATCAATTCATCCAAGTCAAATTGGCATTTGATGTTATATTCGGCGTTGTGGGCCTACCAAAATTATGTAAAGACTTCCACCGATTTTTCACCTTTCCAACTCATCTACGAGTTAGAAGTAGTCTTACCCATTGAGTGTTATATCCCTTCTTTAAAGTTGGTAATGGAACTATTGTCCGACACTACACCACTTGAGGAGCACCTTCTATATCTCGAGTAGCTCGATGAGCAGTGTCATGATGCAGCCTTGGCTAACAAGGCTCATAAGAAATAAGTCAAGTTTCAATATGATCAGTCTGTTCTCCCTCATATTTTATCCAAAAGCGATCTTGTCCTAGTTTATAACCAACACAAATATCCCCTGGGGTAGGAAATTTCAAACCCATGTGGTTAGGACCTTTCATTTTGAAAGAGGTGTTAGAGAAGGGTTCTTACCATCTAGTATATTTTGAGGGAAATGACTTAGAGGAGCCTAGAAATGGGATCTACCTTAAGAAGTACTACTCGTAGGTCAGTCACTTGGGTGGCTTCTGGAATATATGTATAGCCTTTTATGCATTTTTGTCTTTTTTGTTTTATGGACGTATAGTTATTTATGTCTTATTTTTCACTGTGGCAGATGTCAAATGAATCAGAGGTTTAGTTTGGATTCATGGATGATGCTAGCTGACACACTTGGAGGCTTTCTTCTGCAGCTTGGGTGATTTTCACACCTGGAGACCAATTTCTATATTTCGAAGGTATTTGTCTAGGTGACACAATCGATAATGTTTTTGAGTATAGTGCATTGATAGAATTTCTACATGATGTTTTTTCACATGGAATTTCTCGCCTCGAGGTTTACTTAGATGCTCAACTGGTTGTGTCCTAGTTAAATGGGGTTTACCATGTTTATGATCCTACTCTTCACCGATGATTCCTTAGGGTATGTCTCTTAGAACGATCTTTTGATTATATTAGTTATATTCATGTTCCTAGGATATTTAATCATTTAACTGATACTCTAGATAATCAAGTTTTATATTGGCATGTTGTTCACATGTAAAAGGAAAGCACACACATACACATGTAAATACATTTGTAAAA
>SNQJ01S0160733.1:0-13351 GCA_010110895.2 Picea sitchensis
AATAGTTAATGATCATCTTTTCTTATACTATTATATGTTATATTTCTCTCTTGTTTTGATTTTGTCTACTAGTAAAAGATTTATCTTTAGTGCGTATTTCTATGGAATTACAATGACTGGTTTGTAAATGTGTTGAACCTACATAGAATGGTTCTAGCTAAACAACAATACACACATTTGTAGAGATAATTTGAAAGAAGAAGGAGAGAAAGAATGAAAGAATTCTCATTAACCGTTGTGACTAATGAATAATTTACAAATGATATACTATGTATAACTCAATGAGTGTGCACTGGAGGTGAAAAAAAGTGCCATAGTGGTGGTATAGAATGATATTGAAACACACTAGCATTTATAGGAGTGAACTGCCGCCTAGTCTAGTCTTTCAGGCAGTTACGTGAGTGAATTGCCACCTAGTTGAGTTAACTAGTCAACTAGTCTTCAGTTAACTGATTGAACAAAGAATAGTGAGGATTTAATTGAGGGAATCAAGGGTAATGCAAAATTTGGTGATGATACCAAGGCAATTTATAATTAGCATGGTCATGATCCCAATGTTGCATGGTGACAAAACCAATGCAACATCTAAACTCAACTCAACTAGTCAAACTGAAGTGTCAACTGAAAGAGAATATTCTCCAGGTGGAATATTATCCCCTAAAATATAGGAGACTGGATAATGAATAATTATGACTAATAAACAAGGAAAAACCTTAAGAAACAAAAATCCTAGGTGTGTGTGAAGTAACTCCAGCACCCCCCCTAAACATCACTATGGTGAAAATAAAGAATGGGTCCCAACAACGAGGCCATGTTAGGTTCCCAAATACAAAAGATACACTGAAAATAAAGTGAGGAAAGAGGGAAAACCTCATGGGAACCCACCCCCCAAGGTACAATGTATGTAAAAATAAGAACTACAGTTGCTAGGAAAATGTGTCCTTCACTCCAAGACGACTTCACAGAGAATGGAACATCTGCTCAATGAAGGTCTTGGTGAATATGTCTGCCATCTGTTCTATTGAAGGAAAAAACTGTAAGTCAATGATCCCCTTGTGTACTAAGTCCCGTATGCAGTGCATCTGGATGATTCATCCACTGCCTCTGAATTGGATCTCTGTAGAACTTCAGAGTGCTCTGGTTGTCACACCAGATGACGATCGGACGATGAAACTAAATGCCCAACTCAGTGAGAAAATGTTGTAGCCAGATAGCCTGAATAAATCCCTGGGGCTACTCCATGTAGATCTTCTCAGAGAGATCATTGTGAAGAAATGAATTCTTCACATCCATCTGATGGAATTCCCATACTTTGGTTGTTGTAATGGCAAGTGCCAATTGTATGGAATCCATCTTCACTACTGGAGAGAAGGTCTCATCATAGTCAATACCATGCACCAGCTGAAATCCTTTGGTGACAAACCTGTCTTTATATCTGCTAATCTGTCCATCCACTACGCTCTTGGTCATGTAGAGCCATCTGCATCTGACAAGTTTCCTCCCAGAAGGAAGGGGAACCAGATCCAGGTTCTGGTTCTCGAGGAGGGAGTTGTATTCTTGTTGCATGGTGGATTCCCAAAAGGGATTTCCAGCGGCCTCACCATAATACTGTGGATCTGAAGACTAAACCAAGAAAAGATGTCTAGAAGGAAATGGTTCAGTGCTAGTGAGTGCAACATGAGGCTCCTCAAAATCAGATCGAGTCCTCCTAGTATCGGTTGGATCACCAACAAGATCCCCTAGATCCTGAAGAGTAGTATGTGCCCACTTGGGCCTCTACTCTCGCTTTGCAACTGCATATGGATGGTCTAACTCTGCATCTGACTGTACTGAATCTGAATCTGAATCTTAATCATCTAAGTCCTCTGAATCATAACTCTTGTTTGAAGAATATTTGACATGTGCATGCTCTTCATCTCGGACAGGTGGAAGAGTGAAGGTGTCTGCATGTGACTATTGAGGTACATGCGAGACAATTTCCTCAAATTGGACACTACGCTCAATGATGAGCCGGTTCGAGGAAAGATGAATAAGTCGATATTCCTTCACACCATCGAGGTATCCAACAAAAATTCACTCAGTTCTCTGTGGATCAAGTGCCTTCCTCTTTTCATAGGGAATCTGGGCCGATGAACGCGAACCGAAAATGTGAAAGTGGGTCACTTCTGGTTTGAGGCCACTCCAAGCATTGTAGGGGGTCTTATCCTTGACAAATCTATGGGGAGATCTGTTTTAGATGTATGTTGCACATCTAAGTGCTTCTACCCATATTTTCTTCGGTAGATACTTTTCATGCATCATGCAAGATGCCATCTCCTTTAGAGATCTATTTTTCCGCTCAACAAATATGTTTTGTTGTGGAGTATAGGGAACTGTGTGCTACAAATGAATCCCTGCCTCGTGGAAAAGATTATGGATCTCATGATTTACATAATCTACCCCATTATCAGTTCATAGAAATTTGATATTCTTTCTGGACTATATCTCAACCAAGGATTTGAAATGTTTGAGATGTTGAAAGACCTTGGATTTTTGCCTGAGAAAGTAGATCCATGTAAAAGGTGAGAAATCATCAATAAAAATGAGAAAAAACCTTGCTTTGTTGATGGATGGACGCGTAAAATGACCCATAAGGTCACTGTGAATAAGATATAAAGGTGTGGAATCTCGCTGAGACTTTCCTTTGTCGAATTTCTCCTGAGAGTGTTTTCCGAGAAAACATCCCTCACATACTCCCTTGGAGAAATGAATGTTTGGTAGACCATGAACTAATCTATGATTTCTAATTTGTTGTATGTATCTAAAATTAAAATGTACAAACCTTTCATGACATATCCTACTACTTTCATCAACATGAGTAAGTATTAAAGCAGAATCAGGTTCAATGAATTTAGAAAATGTATACAATCTAGACTGATGATTTACCTCACTGGTAGCAACCCTGGAGTTGGTTTGCTCTTGTGTCAAGGATTCGATAAAGTCCTCAAGAGAAAGCATATTCCAGGTGGCTCGAGAGGTGAATCTGACAGCATGGAATGTATATATGAATACAGATAATTAAGGACCAAGCTTGGAGAGAATGGTGAGAAGCATTTGTTTCTCCTCCTTCGATTTAACAACCGCACAAGCTTTGAGTTGCGACAGTAAATCCTTGAATTTTGTAAATAAATCTTGGATATTATTGAATCTTTTTGGATCCAGTGTGAGAAAATATACCTCCAGCATGTGTCCCCTCATATCATCCTGTTTTCCAAATATCCCTTCCAAGGTGGTCTAGTCTTCATTGGGAGTCTTACAGGAAGATATGTGAAAAAGGAGATCGAGAGAAATAAGACTGCAAATTGTTCTGAGTGCCTCATCCATGCGATTTAAATACTTGGATTTTTCTATGGCTGATGTCGGTTCTGTATCTATATTCAAGGTTAACCTGTACAACCCTCTAGTTCAAATATGTATGGCTATTCTCTCCTTCCATGCAAAATAGTTGTAAGGTGTAAGAATGAATTCTTTTTGGAATTCCATTTTTCCATTGTCTTTAATCTTTTGTACCTGCAAAATTTTTTGGTGTAGATTTTGATTAGCAGTCTGTCGGCTTTGATACAATGTAAATGTGTTGAAACTGCACATAATGGATCTAGATAAACAACAATACACACATTTTCAGCGAGAATTTGAGAAATAAGGAGAGAAAGAATGAAAGAATTCTCATTGACCGTTGTGAATAATGAATAATTTACACATGATATACTTTCTATAACTCAATGAGTGCACTTTGGAGGTGAACCAATGTGCCATAGTGGTTTTCTATAGTGATTTGGACGCACAACAATAGTTATAGGAGTGAAATTCCACCTAGTCTAGTCTCTCGGGCAGTTACGGTAGTGAACTACCACCTAGTTGAGTTAACTAGTCAACTAGTCTTCAGTTAACTGACTGAACAGAGAGTAGTGAGGAGTTAACTTAGGGAATCAAGGATAATGTGTAGTCCGACGATGATACCAAGGCAAGGTCAAATTAGCATGGTGATGATCCCAATGTTGCATGGTGACAAAACCAATGCAACATCTAAACTTAACTCAACTAGTCAAACTGAAGTGTCAACTGAAAGAGAATATTCTCCAGGTGGAATATTCTCCCCTAAAATATAGGAGGCTGGATAATGACTAATTATGACTAATAAACAAGGACAAACCTTAGGAAAAATAAATCCCAGGTGTGTGTGAAGTAACTCCAACATGATTTATTATCTTTTTTTGATTGAAGAGTTGTCAAAATATACCATCTGGTTAACCATGAGGTTCCTTGTTAGTGATATTTCCTCTATATGTGTGCCAAAGTGCCTGATGTTTTGGTTGATATATTCACATTTTCCTCTTCATTCTTCCTGTTAGCGTCAGAAGTCACCCCTGGATTGCAGCAGGAGAAGAGCCCGACGCCCATCAGTTTATGTCACGATTTGTTTAATGGGGTGACCAAATGGAAGTTAACTCAAAACGATGTGGTTCTAACTCCGAAACTAGGCCAGACATGCATGGGCAAGTGAGGTCTTAGAGAACTTCAGACAGTGAGTTGTAGTAAGGGTGAGTAGGGGGAAGACTTGTATAAGAGAAAAGCAGAGGTCTGTTGTTAACATCAGGTTCCTAATAGACTGTAGGGGAAGACATCTAAACGCAAGATCTTCTTACATTGAAATGCAGAAAACTGGAGAATACAACGATGCAACAATAAATCCTATATCATAACATAATCACAATCATTCGCACGAATCAGTCGATCATGAACTCTCTCAGTATGAGATGAAAACCAGATGGAGTGAGAAGACTGTCTGTCATTAAACAAGAAATCTTATATACCAATACATAACCAGAGAACTAGCGTCTGTGCTAAAACTTTACAATTGGGAGCTTCGCTCTACCATCGATCCTTCCTAAAAATGGCGAAAACGCCTACATATACTAAAAAATAACAACAGCATCAAAAGCGAGATGTTGCATTAAATAATTTCATCTGCCTGGCTTCTGACAGCCTGCCTATGTAGACTCAGGATGATCGTGCGCCTATGACAAACGCCATCAGATTTTGGATTGTCC
The DNA here is from genome assembly GCA_010110895.2 of Picea sitchensis. Lineage (NCBI taxonomy): Eukaryota > Viridiplantae > Streptophyta > Pinopsida > Pinales > Pinaceae > Picea > Picea sitchensis. The sequence continues at coordinate 5,091 of SNQJ01S0160733.1, forward strand.
TTCTGCAGGTGAGTCGACGTGATTTTAATTCATCGCCGGACTTTCCCTTTATGGCAGAGCCGATGTCTAACCACCTACAACAATTTCAATAACTGCCATCTTGGGATCAGGAATGGCTCTGGTCAACTCTGCCTTTTGGGGATGTGGAGGTCTTTTCGAGGGGCCACCTGGACCAGCAGAACGACTCACGAGATGAGAGGTGGAAGATGTGGCATACTCGCCGAGGATGTTGTAGGTGCCGGTATGGTAAGGTGAAGGGACAGGAGACTCCTAGAATTTCTCTATCGTCTTCTATCCTCCTTCTCTTGGGGTTTGGAGGAGGTGTCACTTCCTAGGACTGACGACTAGTTTTAACTATCTACCTTAACTTCTCTTCCATCACCTGTACAGTTTATTTATTTCTCGACGGATATCTCTTCTGGTGGACTTACACCTATACTGCATATATGAAAGATATAATGTTACATTAACTTATACCAGGGGAGGTTTTATCGGAACCCGCTCCTTATCCTTCTTGCACGAGGTGGCAACTTCTAGAGTGACCTTCCAGCACCTTCCAATGGAGGTTGAGGTCAGCGCACTTATGAGTGTGGCTGACGAGGCCCTCTGGAAGAGTGTCAAACTCTTCACCTCATTGGACATGCACCCTGTAGTTGCTTCTTCCCTCCCTACTACTCTTTCTAACACGGTAGAACACTTAGTCTCATCGACCATCATTACCTCTCTACCATCTGCCTCTGCTTCCCTCCCATCGTCACCTCCATTACCGAGACTGGTCTCTACCTTTGGGCACCCTAGTATACAACACCGAAAGGGTACTCGGGAGTGCATACAAACTTCACAGAAGTGGATACCCAATTTCTTGGGTAACAAAAGACCGTGGAAATATAATAATACCAAGCATCGACTCATCATGGGTTTGGACGCTGGCTTGGAGGAGAGTGTCCTCCTCTCTCTCTGCGGTCTTGTTGGTAGTTTTTCTTATCTCTCTTTGTAAGGACTCTCTCTCTGGATGGATATAGGATAACTGGTTGCCTATTCTTGGTTATGTTCCAGAGCATATTACTCTTTCTTTTGGTTGGTTCGACATTATCTTCAATTCGCTGGAGGATTCACATCTTATCCTTGATACCCTTTGGACCATCAGCGGCTGCAGTCTCATGCTCAAAATGTGGCGAGTTACTTGTGACCCTACTACAGAGTATTTATGTTTACGACACTTGTGGGTTATATTGTCGGGCCTTCCCCTACAATAATGGACTAAAAAGTCCCTCGCAGCCAATGGTAATGAACTTGGGTGCTTTATCTGTCTGGACTCTAATATCTTAAATAGTTCCAATAGAAAAATGGCGAGGATACTGGTCGAGATGGATATCCATGCTAGATTACTGAAGACTTTGGAGATTTTTTGGCATGGCCGCTAGGTGACAAAACGATTGGACTACCTTGGTATTCCCTTTTGTTTCTCTTGTTGTCATAAAACATGACATCTCTGGTGGGACTGTACAGTAGGACCTGAAGAGGAGGAATCTGAAGGGTCCTACCTACGCAAACTTGCTAGGGAAGACTCTTCGGGTGTATAATCTTTCATTCTGGGGGCTGAAGACACACTACAAACACTGATGACTGACAACCTTCTTCTCTGCTCTCACTCATCGGTAAGCTAAAACAACTTTGTCCTACATTTTATTATAATCTTACTTCGTGGGAAAGAATTTTATTAGATTCTACTACTCTCTTGGGAAAGGGGCCCCATCAGACTGTCTCACCTTCTCTATAGAACTCGCCTTTCCCTTTACCCTCTGTGGTTTAAGAGCCCCCTAGGACTTTTCCTACCTCTCCTCTTCTGTCTCCTGTAAGAGGCAACTTGGCTCACTCACTACCACTAGACACCGGTGGGGTCATCATACCTTCTAGTCCTAACCACTTTAATGTACAACCAGATTGACTCATAGACGCTCCATCACTGGGATCTCACATTTGACACCTACTTTTGTGGAGATGATGCATTTGGTTCCTATCCCAACCTATCTAGGAATATCACATATTATTTGTGACATTCGAGACCTTCCATCCTCTTCACACTGTGACAACTCTTCCGATCCTGTTGGGAAGTATTTTTCTTGGTCTCGGGGTTTAGGACTTGAAACTTCCCCTATTAAAACACGAAGTGCTTGGAGAAAAGCTCATTCTTCTGTTACTCATTTGAATGTTACTTCCACTGATACATCTGACCTTGGGGCACTTAGAGGCATTAAATCCCTAGCCAGGACCCATCCATGATACTTCTTTCCCTCAATATTAGAGCGGTTGAAGGCGCCCTTAAAAAGGCTTCTTTTCGGAGACTTATTGACAACACCCATCCTAACATTATTTTTCTACAAGAAACATTAGTGGACGAACAACGTGCTCACGCTTTCATCAGCTGCATAAAGCCATAGTGGTTTGTTAGTGCTGTTAACATTGTGGGCAAATCGGGTGGGTTACTTGTGGCTTGGGATCCAATATTATTTGAGTTGGAGCCTTTCTTATGTTGTGGCGGCATTTTTTTGATAGGTACCTATTGTGATAACAAGTGACAGGTCAAACTCCTCAATTTTTATGGTCCTTGTACTGACAGGCTTGCGTTCTGGACTAAAGTCTCATCAACAGGTCTACTAGCTAAACATAATCTTATTATTGCGGGAGATTTCAATTTCAGTATATCATCAACTGAGATTTGGGGAGACTCAACTTTACCTGATTTTACAGTTTAAAGATATCTTCCAACTAAACAACTTGGTGTATTTATTACCGGCCACGGTGGTGACCACTTGGAGGAATGGAAGGACTGGTTCGGATAGCATCATGAAGCAACTGGAGTGTTTATTTTTATCTGATAATCTTCTTGAGCATTCAGACAGATACAGAACCTGGGTTGAGTACTCATCCATATCGGACCATGCTCCCGTCATACTACAACTGGATTCATACTCACATTGTTCAACCTATCCATTCATGTTCAACCTGTGTTGGTTGTGGAACTTTGATTTTGAGTGATTGGTCACTGAGGTCTGGACTGATCAATCCTATGATCATGAAGTGAACGTTCAGAGACGTCTTGCATGGAAGTTAAAAGACTTAAAATAGAAAGTAAAAAGTTGGGCTAGACTTCAGATTATTAAGACTACTCAACGACTCTCACAACTCGAACTTAACATACAAACATTGATTCGGGATAACTCCACGGGAAAGGGAAATGGATCCTCAAATATGGAACAACATATTAAGAATCTTGAGACAGAGCAGAACAAACTTCTACTGATTGAGGAAGCACACTGGCGTCAGAAGAGAAGAGCTATTTGGATCACATGTGGAGATCGAAATACAAAGTATTTTCATCAATTTTCTAGTCATAGGAGGAATCATAAACATATTTGGGAGCTACAGACAAACATGATAGATAAAATCACTGGACAAGATAAACTAATACCAACAGCCTTCAAATATTTCAAAAGTGCCTATAGTTATCAGGGTCTTACAAACTTCATGGACCAATCTTCTATTGCTAGTCTCTTCCCTAAGATCATTTGCGATCGGGAGGTAGATCTATTGTATGCGGCTTGTACTAAATAATAAATTTGGAAGGCTCCTAATATGTTGAAAAAGGATAAAATTCCAGCCCTGATGGATGGACCGTCGAATTTTATCTACACTTCTTTGATCTGGTTAGTGATGATCTCTAGGAATTGGTAGAAAATACCAAACTCAGAGGGGTGGTAAATCGGGCTATAAACTCTACTTTTCTGACCCTTATTCTCAAAACAAATCATCCTACATCCTTTAGTGATTACAGACCTATTGCACTGTGTAATCTCTCCTACAAGGTAGTCACTAAAATATTGGCCGATAGGATTAAAGCATTCTTGTCTCGCCTTATATCGGGTGAACATTTGGGCTTCGTCAAAGGTCGCCAAATATTGGATGCGATAGGATCAGCTCAGGAAGTCTTACACAGCATAAAACAAAAAAAGCTGCAGGCTCTGATTTTAAAATTAGATCTCAAAAAATCTTTTGATTGTATCGATTGTGACTTCCTTAGGTTGATATTGTTACAATCTGGTTTTGGACAACCTTTTACTAGATAGATCATGGGTTGTGTCTCTAGTGCGATTATTGTTGTTCTGGTTAATGAGGAAGCCACACCTTTATTCACAAATGCGAGAGGTCTACGGAAGGGCTGCCCACTTTACCCACTCTTATTTATCTCGGTATTGGAAGGATTGAGCATACTACTCAAGTTGAGTCAGCTAGCTGGGAAAATTACCGGTATTAAGGTTTCAAGACTGGTAAAGATACTGCATATATTCTTTGTGGAAGATATCCTCATTGCGACTAGAGTTGATTCTCAAGAATGGTTGGAAATCAATACTATTCTTAACTACTTCTGTCATGCATCGGGGCTACAGATAAATGCGACAAAGTCTACCTTTCATCACTCGAGGCTGTTAGAGGTAGAAATTGAATCATACAGGAACATCTTCCCATTCTTCTTTCTTGAGATCTCACAGGGACTGAGATATATGGACTATTTTCTTAAGCTGGACTATTATAAAGTGACTGAATGGCACTTGATTCTCATAAAATGTAAGTAAAGAATTACACACCGGTGCAATAGATGGCTCACACTGGGGGGGAGATTCATACTTATTAAATCTATCCTGGAAAGTCAAGTTGTCTATTGGATGGCTCTGGCTACTATCCCTGGTTCTATATTAAAAAGGATCTGACAATTGATGTTCTCCTTCCTTTGGATGGGTGGTAGTTCTAAACAAAACCTTCATCTATGTCGATGGGATTCCATTGCAAAACCAAAATTGGTAGGCGGTTTGGGACTCCACAATATTTTCCTATTCAAGCAAGCTTTGGTGACAAAATCACTATGGAGGGTACCGTCTTAGGATGAGATTTGGCACCGTGTTATTTATGGGAAATATATTACTCCTCTTTCTTTCTTGAGTTGGCTCAGACACACTGACACTCGTCCCGCTATTACTTCTCCAATCTGGAGATTTCTTCTGAAAAACCTTCATATTATACAACACTGCCTTTGTTGGAAACCAGGATCAGGCCATGCTATACACATTGGTATGGATGTTATTCTGGGACTAGGGTCCACTGCTTTTCTCACTCCAGGGCTCCTGAATAAATTACGGGAAAAACATATTTTCTTTCTTTTCCAAGCCACAGTTACTACTGGCCACGAGTTATATTGCACTAATTGGAAAATTAGTTCAGATTTGGGTCTATCAGGCGACATGGCTTTGGAATGGCAGTGTTACTACTCAACACTTATTGGAGCGGGGATACATCTTAGTGTATAGGAAGACTCATTACACTGGATTGGAGGTGACCGATCTGGAAATATTACTATGAAGAATCTATACAACGCAATAACTTCCACCTTTTGGATCCAGAGGTGTACATGATGGAGGAGAAATTTCTGGCACTGGCCTCTTCCCTTGAAAATTAAACTATTTATTTGGCTTGTTGCAAATGATAAGATATTGACCTAGGACAATCTTCTTCGTCGGGGTTGGGAGGGACCCAATATGTTTTCACTATGTCACAAAAGATCTGAATCTTTCTCCCATCTGTTTTTAGATTGCGAATTTACTAAACTTGTTTGGCATAGGCTTACTCTTGCCCTTAAGCTCTGCACTACATGGGCTGGCTCCACATTGCATGCTTGTCCGGAGAACTGGTCAATTGAGGAATTTACATTATCTCAGCTCCCGACACTGGTCGGTTGGTTCGCAACAGAGTGATCTTTGAGAACACACCCGCCTCCATTAAATCTGTTTACTTTAGGATATTGGGTGACCTGGAGATTCCAAGGGATAGGAGGATACATACTCTTCGGTTCATTCAGCCTACTTTACACCTGGGATGGAACATTGTCTGGTTTGATGGCACTTCTCAAAATGCGGGACTTCTCAAAATGCGGGACTTCATTGTGGAGCAGGTTCTAATACTTCTTAGCATGCGGGACTTCATTGTGGAGCATTGTGGAGCAGGTTAGAGGCATTAAAGCCCTAGCCAAGACCCATCCATGATACTTCTTTCCCTCAATATTAGAGGGGTTGAAGGCGCCCTTAAAAAGGCCTCTTTTCGGAGACTTATTGACAACACCCATCCTAGCATTATTTTTCTACAAGAAACATTAGTGGACAAACAACGTGCTCGCGCTTTCATCAGTTGCATAAAGCCATAGTGGTTTGTTAGTGTTGTTAACTTTGTGGGAAAATCGGGTGGGTTACTTGTGGCTTGGGATCTAGTATTATTTGAGTTGGAGCCTTTCTTATGTTGTGGCAGCATTTTTTTAATAGGTACCTATTGTGATAACAAGTGACAAGTCAACCTCCTCAATTTTTATGGTCCTTGTACTGACAGGCTTGCGTTCTGGACTAAAGTCTCATCAACAGGTCTACTGGCTAAACCTAATCTTATTGTGGCGGGAGATTTCAATTTCACTCTATCATCAACTGAGATTTGGGGAGACTCAACTTTACCTGATTTTACAGTTTAAATATATTTTCCAACTAAACAACTTGGTGTATTTATTACCGGCCACGGTGGTTCCCACTTGGAGTAATGGAAGGACTGGTTCGTATAGCATCATGAAGCAACTGGAGTGTTTATTTTTATCTGATAATCTTCTTGAGCATTCAGACAGATACATAACCTGGGTTGAGTACTCGTCCATATCGGACCATGCTCCCGTCATACTACAACTGGATTCATACTCACATTGTTCAACGTATCCATTCATGTTCAACTCGTGTTGGTTGTGGAACTTTGATTTTGAGCGATTAGTCACTGAGGTCTGGACTGATCAATCCTATGATCATGAAGTGAACGTTCAGAGACGTCTTGCATGGAAGTTAAAAGACTTAAAATAGAAAGTAAAAATTTGGGCCAGACTTTAGATTATTAAGACTACTCAACGACTCTCACAACTCGAACTTAACATACAAACATTGATTTGGGATAACTCCATGGGAAAGGGAAATTGATCCTCAAATATGGAACAACATATTAAGAATCTTAAGATAGAGCAGAACAAACTTCTACTGATTGAGGAAGCACACTGGCGTCAGAAGAGCAGATCTATTTGGATCACATGTGGAGATCGAAATACAAAGTATTTCCATCAATTCTCCAGTCATAGGAGGAATCATAAACATATTTGGGAGCTACAGACAAACATGATAGATAAAATCACTGGACAAGATAAACTAATACCAACAACCTTCAAATATTTCAAAAGTGCCTATAGTTATCAGGGTCTTACAAACTTCATGGACCAAGCTTCTATTGCTAGTCTCTTCCCTAAGATCATTTGCGATCGGGCGGCAGATCTATTGTATGCGGCTTGTACTAAATAAGAAATTTGGAAGGCTCCTAATACATTCAAAAAGGATAAAATTCCAGCCCCGATGGCTGGACCGTCGAATTTATCTACACTTCTTTGATCTGGTTAGTGATGATCTCTAGGAATTGGTAGAAAATACCAAACTCATAGGGGTGGTCAATCGGGCTATAAACTCTACTTTTCTGACCCTTATTCTCAAAACAAACCATCCTACATCCTTTAGTGATTACAGACCTATTGCACTGTGTAATCTCTCCTACAAGGTAGTCACTAAAATATTGGCCGATAGGATTAAAGCATTCTTGTCTCGCCTTATATCCGGTGAACATTTGGGCTTCATCAAAGGTCGCCAAATAATGGATGCGATTGGATCAGCTCAGGAAGTCTTACACAGCATAAAACAAAAAAATCTGCAGGCTCTGATTTTAAAATTAGATCTCAAAAAATCTTTTGATTGTATCGATTGTGACTTCCTTAGGTTGATATTGTTACAATCTGGTTTTGGACAACCTTTTACTAGATGGATCATGGGTTGTGTCTCTAGTGCGATTATTGTTGTTCTGGTTAATGAGGAAGCCACACCTTTATTCACAAATGAGAGAGGTCTGCGGAAGGGCTGCCCACTTTACCCACTCTTATTTATCTCGGTATTGGAAGGATTGAGCATACTACTCAAGTCGAGTCAGCTAGCTGGGAAAATTACTGGTATTAAGGTTTCAAGACTGGTAAAGATACTGCATATATTCTTTGTGGAAGATATCCTCATTGCGACTAGAGTTGATTCTCAAGAATGGTTGGAAATCAATACTATTCTTAACTACTTCTGTCATGCATCGGGGCTACAGAT